>JAQPPZ010003975.1:0-89739 GCA_028583015.1 Wollemia nobilis
CATTTGGCCAAACCTAGGATATGAATGTTTAAGGCTAAAAACAAACACATTAAAACACATTCCAAACCTAGGCGTGGAAACTGCCATTAAATGTTTCCTGGTGAACCCACCATCCGTCGAAAAATCATCAAAATACACCTCCCTTGAGATGCGAGACCTTTGCAAAGTCCTCTCAGTCCGAGGTACTGCGACATCCTTTTCCCATCCTCCTTTCGGGCATGGATCCTTTAGCCTGAAGGTAAGGATGCAAAAAATTTGGAGCGATACAACCACCACCTGTAGAAATCCTTTGTATGAAGCACATGCCAATGCTGCTTCACAAATGCCAGCTGCATCTCATCCAATGTTTCTCATCCAGTTGTAATTCCTATTGCAACTTATCCTCCACCTACCTCATCCATTCCATCCACATCCACATCATCTGCCTCAGAGGTTGCCATACAAAAAACCTGGCAACATCTTAATGCATTACTAATGGCTCAACAGGGTGCCCAACCTTGTTCCCAACAAAAATTACAAAGGGTAGATTTCAAGCCTCAACCTATTTCCACTCAACCTATCTTTTCACTCCAAATCCATCATGGGTGCCACAATATTCTGTGGTTTCCATTCCCATGTTGTCATCAACCCATACCCATTCCATTTCTATGAGTCAACCCATACATAGTCCTCACACATCATATCCTTTTATTCATTCACAATCATTTCTTCATCAACCTCATCATCATCAATTTAAATCCATGCCCCCTAATTCATCACACAAACAACACACTCAATATCATCCATTCATAAATCCATTCACCATATCTCAATACACTCAACAAATAAACTAGGGCTTACAATCAGATTATCAACACACTTTAATTTTGTAACAAATTTTAACTTGACTCACTAACATTGAGTTATAGTTGAGTCATCATCAATTTCATCATCATCCATGTCAACAACCACAATAGTTGCAACATCCAGTTCCACAATCCACATATTAGGTTATGATACTTGTACCACAAATTCAACATCCAACACAATCGTACAAACACACCAAGCATTCTGTAAAGCCCCATCGCAACTACACGATGCTTTCAAAATCTTATAGTTTAGTCATCATCAATTTTATCATCATCCATGTCAACAACCACAATAGTTGCAACATCCAGTTCCACAATACACATCTTAGGTTATGATACTTGTACCACAAATTCAACATCCAACACAATCGTACAAACACACCAAGCATTCTGTAAAGCCCCCTCGCAACTACACGATGCTTTCAAAATCTTATGAAACCATTTTTCAAAGGCTTTATGAAGCACAAGAGATTTCACTTACAAAAATAAAATCAACAGATATTAACAAGCCACATGGAAAAGGTCATAAGAAGCACTTGTACTGTCCTTATCATTAACAAGTGGGCCATGATATCAACAATTACCATGCATTTAAAAATATTGTCCAAAATATTATTTATAGGAAAGTCTTTCCCACAAACGGTTTGTCCAACCCATTTGATTAGGATATTAGTACTAACTCAATGATAAAGCATACTGAGGATTCTTAGGATATCACATCCTCCCAATCAACAAGCAAATTGGGGATGCTTAAGGTATCACACCTTCCCCATACAAAAAAAAGAGCTCCAAAGGTATCAAAATCCCTTTGGTCACATCTCAATTTCAAAAAAATATCCAAAGACACCAAATTCCTTTGGTCACATCTCAATTTCAAAAGGCTCCAAAGGAATTAAAATTCCTTTGGTCACATCTCAATTTCAAAAATCTCCAAAGGTACTTAACACCTTTGGTCACACGTCAATTCAAAAAGCTCCAAAGGAACCTAATATCTTTGGTCATATTTCAATTTCAATGGCTCCAAAGGCACTTAACACCTTTGGTCACACATAAAATCAAAGTCATTTACATCTATACATGTTGCTTGCTACTATCTGAGTTCACAAGATTCAAGGAGCACATAAGTGTTAAAATTATTGAATTATCATTGATGTCAAAGGCTGACTTGGTTGCTGGTAAACCGTGGTGTGATTGGGAAAATTATTCAAGGAAAATATATATTTTTCAAGGGATATTTAATAGAGTTGCCTATGAGGTTGGGTGATCAATATCATATGCATTTTATTATAAGGTGTTACCTTATAAAGTGATGTTTCAAATTAATAAATCATATGCATTTTATTATAAGGTGTTACCTTATAAAGTGATGTTTCAATATACAATATAAATACAAATATTATCTTGAAAATGTGGGCCAACCTTTTGGGTGCCAAAAGTGTAAGGTTTGACTATATAAATATAAGGCCAAAATCTATTCACAACCATCGATGATTGGCTCAGTGGCAAATTAGAGGTGGAGGAGATGATCTGAATGCAATTGATGACATGTCACCACTGAAGAGTATAGAGGTTGAAGGGAATCAGTGAAGCCAGAGCTCATATGGGGTAGCAAATATGAAGCTAGCATAGGGTAGCAAAGCCAGAGCTCCTATGGGGTAGCAAAGCCAGAGCTCACACAAAGAAGTGAAGTTGGAGCTTGTGTGGGTCAGTGAAGTTTGGATTTGAAGCAAGGTGGTGATGTTGTATGGATAAGCCAATACAGTGGATGTAAGGTGTAGTGGAAGCAAGGTGGTGACACTGTATGAAGAAGCCAATGTAGTAGATGTAAGGCATAGTGGAAGCAAGGTGGTGACAATGTACGGACAAGCCAACACAGTGGATGTAAGGTGCAGTGGAAGCAAGGTGGTGATACTATCTAGAGATTCCAACATAGTGGAGGTAAGGCATAGTGGAAGCAAGGTGGTTACACTATACGAAAAAGCCAATGTAGTGGAGGTAAGGTGCAATGGAAGCAAAGTGGTGACACTATCCAAAGAAGCCATCGTAGTAGAGTTCATGGGGGACCTTGGAGAATATGGTATTTGTATAGTTATATCTGTTTGGATCACATGAAGTGAAGCTTCTTAGTGGAGCATGTTTACAACAGGTTCAAAGAAGGCTTCAAAGGGCAGAATTCATTTCAGTGCTAGTATGATGCGATTTTGCTATCTATAACAAAGAAGTCCAATGATGCCCGACGAAGCTCTATCGACAAGGAGGTGCTGCAAATAACAAGAGGCTTCCCATTATAATCTAATAAAAGTGACATCATGGAAGGTATTGCTATCAAATCTAAATTATTTCATCATAATAGGAGAGACCATTAGAATATGCTAATCTTATCTAAAGAAAAGGTTCTAAGATCGTTGGAGTAGCGTTGACTATGAACGGTAGCCAGATTGAGCAGTACATCGAACAACAAAGATAAGTATTGGATAATTTAGTGCCACAAAGTTTGAAGTCATTGCATGATGTAGGAGGAAGATAAGCTTACCACCCAAGAAATAATTATAATTTTCTTGATGACTGAGCAACAAATATTTTTGGAGGATCCATCATAGAAGAAATTGGACCATCATCATTGTAGTGCATGCGTCACATTGAGTGCTATCTCATGGAGAAAAGCAGTGAAAAAATAAGGTGGCAACAAAGATGAATAGTGCATGAGGTACTTATATATATTCTATTTGATTAGAATATTAAGGGAGATATAAGGAGTCATTTTATTTTTAATAAAGTTTTGTTTTGTAAAGTTTTTAAAAGGAGTGATAAGGGATTTAGAAGGTATTAAAGTGTTTTATTTGAAATTGTTATATCGATGAAGAATAAGTCACATCCAGATATACAATGAGGATCTCTCAATTCAAGGTATTGTTGTCCATGAGTTTTAGGGTAATCAAAGGTAATTTTGGTTGATGAGTTTTAGGGCAAGTGGTACAACAGGGATTATAATATGATGAGCAAATATTAAAGTGTAGATCCAAGAAGACAACATGAGACTTGTGGAAGCGATAAAATTAATGAATGTGAAGGACAATTTGGCCATTTGAAGCTTCCAACACCAGTATATCATCCTCTATTTAATTATCAAAGTTGGTGGCTTTAGATATGAGGTTAGTGTAACAAGGGGATTGGTGTCTCCTATGGATTGGTGCACACGAACTTGCAACAAGGGGATTGGTGTCTCCTATGGATTGGTTCCCACAAACTTGTACAAGGGTATTGGTGTCTCCTATGGGTTGGTGCCTACAAATTTTATTAAAGAAATAAAAGCAATATTTTACCATGGTTTTCTCTCGAGAGGGTGTTTCCATGTAAATTCTTATCTCTTGTGTGTGTGGAATTTTGTGCACTGATTTACTATTGCATTCATATTATTACAGTTATTTTTTTGGAAAGAAATTTTTTATCTTATATTGTTAACCCTCTCTCTTAGTATAAGCATGTGTTTCTTCAATTCATATCAGAGTAGGTTCCTTCGTAAAAGTCTAACCGCTTGAAGGAAGATCTTACAAGAACACACATGGCTTACCAAGAAGGTTTTTCATAAAATAGGGCTCCATTGTTCAATGGGACTAACTATACCTTATGGAGTGTGAGGATGCAAACCTATTTGATGGCACATGGCTATGATATATGGCAATATGTTGTGGATGGGTTTAAACCACCTACAACCCCTCCCACGGATCAAAATGGTAAGAAACCATTTGAACATAATGCCAAGGCAATGAATGCAATACTAAGTGGATTATGTGAATCAGAGTTTGTGAAAGTCATGCAATGTACCTAAACAAAAGAAATATGAGACAAGTTACAAAGAACATATGAAGGAGATGATAAGGTTAAAATGATAAAACTTCAAACTCATAGGAGGAAGTTTGAAGACTTAAAAATGAAAGATGAGGAAGATATTACCAAATATCTATTTCACGTTGATGAAATTGTCAACACCATTCATGGAATTGAAGAAATTATTGATGACCTTAAGATTATTCAAAAAATATTAAGGTCACTTCCCATGAGGTTTGATGTGAAGGTCTCAAAAATTGAAGAAATAAAGGATCCCAAAACCTTAAGCATGGATGAGCTACACATAATTATCATAGCTTATGATATGAGGACTGAAAAAGATCAAACATCCAAATGGGAGGTTGCATTTAAAGCTTTAGAGAAGACAAAGAATAAGGGACCAAAGTCAAGTGAATAATTGAGTAGCAGAGAAGAATCCAACTTTGTGCAAAGAAATAAGAAGGGATCAATAAAAAACAAAGGTAAGCATACTGTGAAATATTTTAACTATGGTAACATTGGTCACTATGCAACTCAATACCCACAAGCTAGAAGTAGTAGCAGTGAAGAAGAAGAGGAATACAAGAAAAATAAGGAAAGAAAATTTTATCATGAAAAGAAAAAAGGCATGGTCAAAGCAAGCATGAGAAGAAGATTTTTCAAAGGCACAAGAAGAGTCTTTATGTTGAGGAAGCAAGCAGTTCTTCCAACAACAGTGATGAAAGCCTATCTGATAATGAAAGAGAAGAAAACCTATTTTTGGCCATGGAGGTGAAAGAAGATGCTCCTATTGTTGAAAAACAAGAAGAGGAGAAAGATCCAAAAAATAAAGAGGAAACCATAGTTGATATAGAAGAGGAATTTGTTTTTTCTCTTGAAGAGTTGAAAAGGCTTAGAAAGAAGAACTCAATACTGAAGACTCAAGTACAAGAGGATGAGAATACAAAGGCAAATATTTCACAAGATTGCACTGACTTAAAAGTGAAAATTGGAGAAGGTATGATTGAGCAGTTAAAGGTAAAAGAGTTGGAATGTGAAAAACTGGAACATGAGGTTATCTCTCTAAAGAAGGAAGTGGAAGAATCTAATGATAAGCTACATCAAAATATTAGATTTGAGAAAAGCACAAAAATCTTGGATGATATTATCAAAGCATAGAGATATTTGGTTATAAATGCTGGACTTGGTTTTGAAGAAAGTCAAAAGAAATAAAAGGAGGAGTCAAGATCAAAAGGAACAAAGGCATCAAAGAAAATAATTAAAAAAGAGCCTAAGACCTATGTTGATGTGTTGATAAGTGGAAGCATCAAGAAGGAAGAAAACAAAACATCATCAAAGAACAAAGTCCATCATAGAAACAACAATGAGAGAACCATGCGGCCATATCCTCCAAGGCACTCAGACAGGTTTCAATATTTATTCTGAGGTTATTACTTTTCATGTCACTAATTTGGTCATAAAGCTGTACATTGTAGGATCTATGCTAAAAATGATTGTCTTCACTAAGAGGAATTTCAATTCATTTGCACCTCTCATGGACTACAACATCATTTGTTACAAATGTGATAATTTTGAACATACATCTAAATGGTGTAGAACATTGTTCCCTGAAATTTTGAAATCGAGTAAGGAGGATGGTCAATCTATTCAAAAGGATATGTCCTCCAAAGTTTGGAAAAAAAAACGGAACAATAAAATGAGCATAGTAAGTTGGGAGTAGTTTCACTCCCATCTCATCATTGAACATCTCAAGAAGAGCAGGTAGTAAGGGGGCATTGTCAAGTGTCTTATACTTCAGCCCCGAGGAGCCTTTGCCATTGATGTCAAAGGGGGAGAATTTCAGTAAGGAGGAGCAACTTGTAATTTTAGTAAGAGGGAGTAGCTTTTCAGGGGGAGCAGATTGTGATCCTGTTATAGTAAAGGATAGTTTCTTTGCAAGGTTACCATTAATGACAATGGGGATATTGTTAGAATTATTAAACTGTCATTGATGTCAAAGGCTAACTTGGTTTCTAGCAAACTGTTGTGTGATTGGCTAAACTATTCAAGGCAAATATATTTTTTTCAAGGGAGATTTAATAGATTTGCCTATGAGGTTGGGCAATCAATATCATATGCATTTTATTATAAGGTGTTACCTTATAAAGTGATGTTTCAAATTAAATCATATGCATTTTATTATAAGGTGTTACCTTATAAAGTGATGTTTCAAATTAATAAATCATATGCATTTTATTATAAGGTGTTACCTTATAAAGTGATGTTTCAATATACAATATAAATACAAATATTATCTTGAAAACATGGGCCGACATTTTGGGTACCAAAAGTGTAAGGTTTGACTATATAAATATAAGGCCAAAATCTATTCACAACCATTGATGATTGGCTCAACGGTGAATTAGAGGCAGAGGAGATGATCTGTATGCGATTGACAATGTGTCATCACTGAAGATTATAGAGGTTGAAGGTGGTCAGCAAAGTCAAAGCTCATATGGGGTAGCAAAGTTAGAGCTAGAATGGGGCAGTGAAGCCAGAGCTCATGCAAAGTAGCAAAGTCAAAGCTTGTGTGGAGCAATGAAGTTGGAGCTTGTGTGGGTCATCAAAGTTTATTTTTAAAGCAAGGTGGTGACATTGTACAAAAAATCTAGTGTAGTGGAAGTAAGGTGGTGACGTTGTACAGAGAAGCCAACATAGTGGATGTAAGGTACAACAGAAGCAAGGTGGTGATGTTGTATGAAGAAGCCAACACAGTGGATGTAAGGTGTAGTGGAAGAAAGGTGGTGAAACTATCCAGAGAAGCTAATGCAGTGGAGGTAAGGCATAGTGGAAGCAAGGTGGTGATGTTGTATAGAGAAGCCAATGCAGTGGAGGTAAGGTGCAGTGGAAGCAAGGTGGTGACACTATCCAGAGAAGCCATCGTAGTAGAGTTCGTGGGGGACCTCATGGTGATGGCCTTGGAGAATATGATATTTGTATAGTTATATCTATTTGGATCACACGAAGTGAAGCTTCTTAGTGGAGCATGTTTACAACAGGTTTGGAGAAGGCTTCGAAGGGTAGAATTCATTTTTGTGCTAGTATGATGTAGTTTTGTTGTCTATAACAAAGAATTCCACTCACACCCAATGAAGATTTTTTGACAAGGAGGTACCGCAAATAACAAGAGACTTTCCATTATAATATAATAAAAGCGACATCGTGAAAGATATTATTATCAAATATAATGTATTTATCATAATAGGAGAGGTCATCAGAACATACCAATTTAGCTAAAGAAAAGGTTCTAAGATCGTTGGAGCAGCGTTGACTATGAATGGTAGCCAACTTGAGCAATAGAGCAAACAATGAAGACAAGTATTGGAGAATTTAGTGCCATAGAGTTTGAAGTCATTGCATGATGTAGGAGGAAGATAAGCTTACCACCCAAGCAATCATTATAATTTTCTTGATGACTGAGCAACAAACATTTTTGGAGGATCCATCATAGAAGAAATTGGGCCATCATCATTGCAGTGCATGCATCACGTTGAGTGCTATCTTGTGGAGAAAAGTAGTGAAAAAATAAGGTGGCAACAAAGATGAATAGCACATGAGGTACTTATATATATTCTATTTGATTAGAATATTAAGGGAGATATAAGGAGTCATTTTGTTTTTAATAAAGTTTTGTTTTGTAAAGTTTTTAAAAGGAGTGATAAGGGATTTAGAAGGTATTAAAGTGTTTTATTTGAAATTGTTATATCGATGAAGAATAAGTCACATCCAGATATACAATGAGGATCTCTCAATTCAAGGTATTGTTGTCCATGAGTTTTAGGGCAAGCAAAGGTAATTTTGGTTGATGAGTTTTAGGGCAAGTGGTACAACAGGGATTATAATATGATGAGTAGAGATTAAAGTGCAGATCCAAGAAGACAATGTGAGACTTGTGGAAGTGATAGACTTAATGAATGTGAAGGACAATTTGGCCATTTTAAGCTTCCAACACCAGCATATCATCCTCTATTTGTTTATCAAGGTTGGTGCTTTTAGATATGAGGCTAGTGTAACAAGGAGATTGGTGTCTCCTATGGATTGGTGCCCAAGAACTTGCAACAAGGGGATTGGTATCTCCTATGGGTTGGTTCCTATGAACTTGTACAAGGGGATTGCTTTCTCTTGTGGGTTGGTGCCTACAAATTTTATTGAAGAAATAAAAGCAATATTTTGCCGTGGTTTTCTCCCGAGAGGGTGTTTCCATGTAAATTCTTGTCTCTTATGTGTGTGGAATTTTGTGCACTGATTTACTATTGCATTCATATTATTGCAATTATTATTTTGGAAAGAAAATTTTTATATTATACTGTTTACCCCCTCTTAGAATAAGTGTGTGTTTCTTCTATAAGCTTACCAGGATAGAGGAATAGAAGAACTCGAGCCACTGAACATCTTACACTTGAAAGCGTTCAATGCTTACTGTGATTTATATATGTATATATATACATGTCTAATACACAAAAACAACACTGCATTTCACATATTATATTTTTTTGCATTGCACAACATTGCGTTGCATAAAATTGTATTTCACACATTATATTTTACATATTGCATTGCACAACATTACATTTTACACATCGCATTTCACACATTGGATTGCACACATTTCATTTCACAACTCTCATTTCACAAATTGCATTTCATACATTGCATTCACAACCACATTCACACATTTTATATTTCATATTAGGGATCATTTATTCAGTTCAGATATCAATTGGTCCAATAAAGTCATGTTGCCTTAATCAGGGGCACCACCAAATCACCTTTCATTTCATTGCACCATTCCAAAAAGTCAAATTATCATTTGCAAAGCCACATTTCCATAATCCCTAGGTGTTTTTGGTTACTTAGACACTCCTAGTGTTTTAAGCAACCTCCATTACATGTCGAGTTTTCTTTAGGACCAAGACAAATTTTTACTAATAAAATATTGAGTTCTAGGAATTGACTCTAAACACTCTTGAACCATACACAACCACACATCTTAAAAACATCTTGTGTCAAAGAGAGATAACACCATATTTGGGTGTAAGTAAAAAGGGTATTCCTTTCCTGTCCCATCATGCACATAATCCACAAAAATAGTGGTTTTCATCACTATCACAATTTACAAATAAAATAAAGAGCAGGGTAAAATCCCCAAAAACTCTAAATATTTTACACATCACACACCATAGATCCTCAAGTTGTAAGGATAGAACTACATTTCCAGTCATATAGTTAGGTAGTACGAATCCTCAAAACTTAGAGATCAAATTCTTGGACAATGGAGCTAATCTCCATTGGGGCTATAAACACTTGATTGGTAGTGGAGTACACTCATGTGTGGTGATACATCTCTTTTAAAGAGACCTCTAGCCGCACATAAGGACAAGGTAGCTTCTTGGTCTTCTCTATAATAGGTTTACCTCCAATTTACTCAAGATGGGTTAATGAACTCACTTGCACACACATTGGTTCTTGATTACCTCGAGTCATTACCATGCTCATGATTTGGTAAATGAATTCACTGCACACACATTTGATCTTAGAGAAATTAGGCAGTGTTTAGTGGGTTTGTTTGATATCATTAGTATGTCAAAGTCTTTGCAAAGTAGTCAGTTTTCCATATCAACATCCATATCTTCTTCCATATCAACATCCATATCATCTTCCATGTCAATATCCATGTCTTCTTGCATTTCATATGTCACCAGTTTGGTACCCCTAATTAAACAACAATGCTATACATGGTCAAGAAACATCTAAACTATGAATGATCATTAGAGAATTAATTCATTTGAATTCATACATGTTAGCATTGCATTATCATCCATAAAAATCATCCATCACACATATACATATGCATTCACACACATATACATATGCATTCACACAAAAACATCCACACAAAAGCATAACACAAAATTCAAATCCATGTATATATATATATATAGTTTGCATATGCAAATATCGCTAGAAAGTTCTATACAACAACACAATTTGGGGGTGTTCAAGGTATCACACCTCCCCCCCCAATCAAACAAACAAGCACACAACTTGGGGGTGTTCAAGGTATCACACCTTCCTCCAATCAAACAAACAACAACACAACTTGGGGGTGCTCAAGGTATCACACCTTCCCCACCAATTCAATAAACAACTCAATCACTTAATCACATTTACATCATAAACAAGTCAATTGCTAGGTTAAAAAGGTTGCATCATTTTGTCAAAGGTGGAGCCCTTTGCCTAGCATACACACATCAAAGTAAAAAAGCTCCAAAGTGGCTAACCCCTTTGGTCACATTTGAATTCAAAAGGCTCTAAAGAAAACAAACTCCTTTGGTCACATACACATCACATCAACAAGTCACAAACCCTATTTCTGTTGGGTTAAAAATAAAATCAATCATTTACATTGTCAAAAATCCCTTTTATGTTAGGGAAAAAATAGAATCAATCATATTACATTTTCACAAACCCCTCCTTTTTTGGGGTAAAAATAGAATCAATCATTTGCATTTTCAAAAACCCCTCATCTGTTTGGGCAAAAATAGACTAAAAAATTTACATTGTTTAAATAATCCCTTCATATGTGCAAAAACAGAATCATTCCTTGCATTATACACACATCAGCATTCAATATCATCAACTTCATTCATCATTACACCTTCATTCAACATTTTTCAAGTACATTCACAAGTACAAGTGAATATTGTATTTAGTGGTTTATCCTAGTCACTTGGAGGTTGCAATGATTGGTTATCCATGCAATTCGGTAGAATGGGTAGATCACCATAAGGATAATTGCATTTTTCAAAAACCCCCTTCATTTGTTGGGGCAAAAAAAAAATCAATCATTTACATTGTCAAAACCCTTTATCTGTTAGGGAAAAATATAATTCATCATTGCACTTTTCATAATCATTGCATTTTCTCGTGTCAAAATTTCCTTCATATTTTGGGGCAAAGACATAATCACTCATGGCATTATCCATACATATGTATTCAACATTATAAATTTCACTCATCATTACACTTTCATTTAACATTTGTCAAGTACATTTGCAAGTACAAGTGAATCTTGTATTTAGTGGTTTATCCTAGTCACCTGGTGGTTGCAATGACTAGTTATCTATGCAATTCAGTAGGATGGGTATATCACCATAAGGACACTTGCATTTTTCAAAAAAACCCCTTCATGTGTTAGGGCAAAAATAAAATCAATCATTTACATTGTAAAAAACCATTAGGTCAAAAACAAAATTCATCATTGCACTTTTCATAATCATTGCATTTTCTTGTGTCAAAAATCCCTTCATTTGTTGGGGAAAAAATAGAATCACTCATGGCATTATCCATATAATCATATTCAACATCATCAATTTCATTCATCATTACACTTTCATTCAATATTTGCCAAGTACATTCGCAAGTACAAGTGAAACTTGTATTTAGTGGTTTATCCTAGTCACCCGACGGTTGTAGTGATTGGTTATCAATGCAACTAGGTAGGATGGTTATATCACCATAAGGACACTTGCATTTTTCAAAAATACCCTTAATGCGTTGGGGTAAAAATAAAATCAATCATTTACATTGTAAAAAACCCATTAGGGCAAAAACATAATTCATTATTGCACTTTTCATAATCATTACATTTTCTTGTGTCAAAAACTCCATCTATTGGGGAAAAAAAAACATCACTCATGGCATTATCCATACATCCATATTCAACATCATAATTTCATTCATCATTATACTTTTATTCAATATTCATCAAGTAAATTTGCAAGTACAAGTGAATCTTGTATTTAGTGGTTTATCCTAGTCACCTGGTGGTTGCAGCGACTGGTTGTCCATGCAATTAGGTAGGATGGATAAATCACCATAATTCCACTTGCATTTTTCAAAAAACCCCTTCATCTGTTGGGCTAAAAATAGAATCAATCATTTACATTGTCAAAAACCCTTCATCTATTAGGGCAAAAATAGAATTCATCATTGCACTTTTCATAATCATTGCATTTTTCCATGTCAAAAATCCCTTCATCTATTGGGGCAAAAACATGATCACTCATGGCATTATCCATAAATCCATATTCAACATCATCAATTTTATTCATCATTACACTTTCATTCAACATTTACCAAGTACATTTGCGAGTACAAGTGAATCTTGTATTTAGTGGTTTATCCTAGTCACCTGGCGGTTGCAGCGATTGGTTATCCATCCAACTCGGCAGGATGGGTAGATCACCATAAGAACACTTTCATTTTTTAGAAATTCCCTTCATCTGTTGGGGAAAAAATAGAATCATTCATTTACATTATAAAAAACCTTCATCTGTTAGGGAAAAAATAGAATTCATCATTGCACTTTTCATAATCATTGCATTTTCCTATGTCAAAAACCCCTTCATCTGTTGGGGCAAAAACATAATCCCTCATGGAATTATCCATACATTCATATTCAACATCATCAATTTTATTTATTATTACATTTTTTTTTTTTGATTGGTAGAAAGGGTGTTGAAAGGTCCCTGAACCTTGTACAAGAGAGATTACAAGAAATCCATAGCGACCGAGGTGGTCCAAGAAGAAAGGAAAAGAGAGCTGGCAAACCTCCACACTAGGGAAGGTGTCGTGAAATCACGACCAAAATGGTGATGTCGCGAAATCGCGACAAGTTGCACCGTTGAAGCCCATAGAAGAAAGGAAGTCGCGAAATCGCGACAAGAAAAGCCATCAAAACCGGAGAGGGGAAGAAGTCGCGATATCGCGACATGTTGCAAAGTGTCACGATATCACGACAAGTTGCTAGGTTGGAGCCGGACGAGAAGAAGAGTCTCAAAATCGCGACAAGAATGAAGACCGCAACCGAAATAGAAAATGAGTCGCGAAATCGCGACAAAATTGGAAGCCTGCTATCGAGAAGAAAAAGTGTCGCGAAATCACGACAAGAATGAAGACCACTATCGAAGAGGAAAATTGTCGCGATATCGCGACAAATTGGGAGACCGCTGCCAAGACGAAAAAGCATCATGAAATCGCGACAATCTGGAGGACCGCAATCGAGGACAAAAGGTGCTGCAAAATCGCGACAATCTGGAAATCCACAACCGAGGAGGAAAAGTGTCGCAAAATCACGACAAGAGGGAAGACCGCCATTGGAGAGAAAAAATGTCGCAATATCATGACAAAAAAGGAAGACCGCCGTTGGAGAGAAAAAATGTCGCGATATCGCGACAAAAAAGGAAGACCGTTGTTGGAGAGAAAAAATGTCGCGATATCGCGACAAAAAGGAGGACCGCCATTGGAGGGAAAAAAGGTCGCAATATCGTGAAAGAATGGAAGACCACCGTTGGAGAGAAAAGATGTCGCGATATCACGACAAAAATGGAAGACCGCCTTTGGAGAGAAAAAAGGTTGCGATATCGCGACAGAATGTAAGACCGCCGTTGGAGAGAGAAAAAATGTCCCGAAATCGCGACAAAAATGGAAGACCGCCGTTGGAGAGAAAAAAGGTCGCGATATCACGACAGAATGGAAGACCGCCATTGGAGAGAGAAAAAATGTCGCGATATCACGACAAAAAGGAAGACCACCGTTGGAGAGAGAAAAAATGTCGCGAAATCGCGACGTGAAGCAAGTAAGCGTCTGAAGGCCAAAAAGTGTTGCAATATCGCGACAAGTTTGCAAAAAAGCACCCGGAGAGAAAAAGTGTCGCGATATCGCGACAGAATGGAAGACCGCCGTTGAAGAGAGAAAAAATGTTGCGATATCGTGACAACTTGGAAGACCGCCGTTGGAGTGAAAAAAGGTCGCGATATCGCGACAGAATGGAAGACCGCCGTTGAAGAGAGAAAAAAGTCTCGATAACGCGACAAGCTGAGATTTTGCAACCAACTGTGAAAAGTGACGCAAAAACGCTCCAAGATGCCAAGACGCAGCCACAGGGGAAAAACTCGGAGCCCAGAAACCCACTCACATTGTGCAAACATTGGAACTTGAAGAAGCGTCCCTTAGGCCGATTGGGAAGGAATCTCTCCAAACCTGAATGTCTGTTGCGTCAACTCCCTTGTTAGAAATCCAATTCACAGCTTTGTTTCCTTCCTGGTATTGATGTTGAATGATTAGTTCTGGGTAAAATCCAATTAGTGTCTTGCATTCTTCAAATATGGAAACAAGGGTCCAGGGGGGCACAAAGGTTCCTTTGAGCCAGTTGATGCAATGCAATGAGTCTCCTTCTATGATGAGTTTATTGATATTCAAGCCTTCCAAGAGAATCAAGCTTTGGAGCAAGGCCCGAGCCTCGACCATATTGTTGGACTGAATTCCTAAGTTCTAAGCAAAGGCCAAAATTATTTCTCCTCTATGATTTTTGAGAATTCCACCTCCGCCAGTCGCTCCAGGGTTACCTTTGGCCGCGCCATCGAAGTTAAGCTTGTGCCACCCAGAAGGAGGTAAGGTCCACTTGATTACAGACCTATCAACAGAGGTACGAGGTGTTGCAGAAAAATTGAAAATATTGAAATGATTTTTTAAATCCAATTCAAGGCCAGGAGGGGGGGTTTGGACGATGAGACAAGAGAGGCATTCTCCGCAGCAAGGGCCAAGATTTTGGCAACAACAATCTTCTTATCCGTGGCAAGGTTTTTGAAAATTTTGGCATTTCATTTATTATTACACTTTCATTCAACATCTGTCAAGTACATTTGAAAGTATGAGTAAATCTTGTATTTAGTGGTTTATCCTAATCACCTGGCGATTGCAGCGACTTGTTATCCATGCAATTCAATAGGATGGATAGATCACCATAAGGACACTTGTATTTTTCAAAAACTCCCTTCATATATTGGCGTAAAAATAGAATCAATCATTTACATTGTAAAAAACCCTTCATCTGTTAGGGCAAAAACAAAATTCATCATTGCACTTTTCATAATCATTGCATTTTCCCATGTCAAAAATCCCTTTTATGTTAGGGCAAAAATAGAATCAATCATACACATGTCAAAAAACCCTTTTCTATTAGGGTAAAAAATAGAATCAATCATTCACATGTCAAAAACCCCTTCATCTATTGGGGCAAAAACAAACTCAATCACTTATATTTTCACAAAACCCCTTTATCTATTGGGGCAAAAATAGAATCAATCATCTACATTTTTATAAAACCCTTTTTTGTTAGGGCAAAAATAGAATCAATCATACGCATTTCAAAAAATCTCTTTTTTGTTGGGGAAAAAATAGAATCAATCATCTTACATTTTCACAAACCCTTTTTCTATTGGGGCAAAAACAAAATCAATCATTGCACTTTTCATAGTCATTGCATTTTCTCATGTCAAAAACTCCTTCATTTGTTGGGGCAAAAATAGAATAATTCCTTGCATTATCCATACATATGCATTCTTCATCATCCATTTCATTCATAATTAAGCCTTCATTCAACATTTAAATTTCAACACCATAAAATCCATCAACAATTGCATTTAATATTTACCAAGTTCACCTACAATTTCAAGTGATACTTGTATCTAGTGGTCTATTCTATCTCCTTGGAGATTGTAGTGATTGGTTGTCAATGCAATTCGATAATATGAGTAAATCACCAGAACGACACTTTGCCATCTTCATCATCCAATATCTCATTGTTAAAAAACAAAATCACTTTTGGTCCCTCATCTTTTGAGTGAGACTATGCCAAGACCAATTTGCTCCATAGCTATCATTGATGCCCTTTTCCATGGGGTTCCCAACATGGATAAATTTCATTATTTCATTTACAATTACATCAGTCTCAAAGTATACAGACTGAGTAAAGTGATTGAGCAACCATTTAGGAATTCCATGTAGGAATTAGCTACAATCATGAGTGGCCTCGAGGGCAAGACTATTTTTCTTTTTCTACATTTTCATCACTTTGCATTTCAATGACGCCAAAAGGCACTTTATTCAACAACATGGAATCACCCCAAACTTGGAGTAATCACATTTGATTTTGATTTCTCACAATGGGATACATCTTACATGATCATGGTATTTAAACTTGGAAAAAACACCTTCTCTATTGAGGCAAAAATAGATTCAATCACTTGCATTTTACAACCCCCTTTCTTCGTTGGGGTAAAAATAAAATACATTTACATAATTCACATTTACATAATTCATATCATCCTTTTACATCATTCATATCATCTACATTTACATCATACATCTACATTTACACCATTCACTTACATTTTTATTGCACAAATTTTGTCAATTGGCTTGTGAGATTTATTCTTCACTCGCCAATTGAGGGGGTAAGCTACACAATCAAATGGTTACACAATCAAATTATTTTATCTTCAAGTTCATCTTTACATTCCAAGGAAAGAAAGTTGCTTCTGCATAAGGCCAAACCAGGTGTCTCATATTTTTGCACCGCATTGTGTTTCATGCAATGCGATATAAAAAGGGGTATCTATAGACACCAAAATCTAGCCACTTGTCATCCATCCATGTTTCCCAATCTCCACCATCCATTATTTATATATATATATATATATACATATTTGTTAATATATATTTAAATATTAATATTTTATATATTATATTTATATATTATATATATTTATATGAATTAATCCCAACCATCCATCATATTTTAATCTCAACCATTCATCTGCCTTAATCTATGCCTCTTGCCCAGATTTAATCTCCACCCTTCCTCATGTTTTAATCTCAACCGCTTAAATTGTGTCATCAAAAATATAACATGTCTAAGGGAAGATTATAAAAGATGAGTCATTTTGATGACTCAACCCCTAAGTTGGCTAAGTCCCCTAAGTTCTTTGAATCTCTAAGGGTCAAAGTTTTCTAAGTTCCTTAAGAGATTTATGGAGTCCAAGCCCTAGCCCTCCCCTCATTTCCATCCTTACCTCCATCATCATTGTTTGTAGTCCTCCACTTCTGTTACCACCCTTCCTACATGAACCAAATATGGTTCTGTACCATTTCCATCAATCCCCGAACACCCTCTAGAGCCTGCCAACGCCCACTAGAGTCTGTCGAGTGCCCACCAAAGCCTTTCGAGCACCTACTAGAGTCCACCAAGTGCCCACCAAAGTTTTTTGAGCACCCACCAAATCCTGTTGAGTGCCCACAAGCATCTCACGTACTAGATCTGCAGCCCTATGACCCTCGGGTGTCATTAGGGCATATTTGCAACTATCACTGGTATCATTTATGTAAGAAAAAATAGAAATAGAAGAGTCGTTGACAAGGTAATTATTCTGTGCATTTTATTTTTACATTCTTAGATCTGATTACAACTTTTATTCTACAATTAGGATTTTGTGATTTTATTTCTGAGGGTCTCATGTAGTGGAGCCCTTATAGATGTTATTAATCCTTATTACTGTTTACTATGTGTAGGTATAGGAATCATACATTTGGTAGCTATTGAAGCTAGGGTGGCCCTATATAGGATACACAAGCCCACCCGTAACCTCTTTAGGATCAGACAAGCATGAAGAAGATATCAACCATTCTTTTTAACTAGGATTTTGGAGAACCCTAATAATTTGTAATACTATATAAAAAATAAGCATTGTAAATTCCCACATTTGGGGCATATTGATTGTAACATTTGAGATCCACCCACAGAAATAAAGAGTTTATTGTACATTTTATTTTTATATTCTTAGATTTGTTTACAACTTTTATTCTACAGTTAGGGTTTAGTGATTTTATTTTTGAGGGTCTCACGTAGTGGAGCCCTCACATATGTTACTAATCCTTGTTACTATTTGTCATCTGCAAGTATAGAAATTATACATTTGGCAGCTATTGAAGCTAGGGTGGCCCTATCTAGGATACACAAGCCCACCCACAACCTCATTGGGATCAGACAAGATTTAAGAAGACACCAACCATTCTTTTCAACTAGGGTTTTGGAGAACCCTAGTAATCTATAATATTGTATAAAAAATAAGCATTGTAAATCCCCACATTTGGGGCATATTGATTGTAACATTTGAGATCCACCCACAACAATAAAGAGTTTTATTTCATTTGTGCAATCATTGTGTTTTTATGGTGCTTACTATTATTTTATATTATTATTGTATTGGTGTTGCTTTATTTCTGATTCATAGTGACCAAAGGGCTTAAGTTCCTTTGGGAATTTTTGATGTTGATCAAAGGGTATAAATTTATTTGGAGCATTTTGTGAAAACGTAATGAATGAATCTAAGATGCAAAACAACCTAAATGTAAGTACCACAAAGTGTTTAAAAGTCATCAATCAAAATGTTAACCTTTTCATAAAAGTCATACATCTAAAATCCAATCATAGGTAATATGATGAAAATATATATGATGGATGGATGACTAGTAAGATACTATAGGAAAACATCATGGTTTTCCTAAGACTCAAACACCATAGTTGACCAGTCAAATTATGAATAGTGACTACACATGACTCTGAAAGATACAAGTCTACTAGGAAGACCTAGATATTCAATATCCCTATGTGTGCATGTGATGTTCATTAAGATGACACATAAGACTACCCCATTTCCAAGTAGGTTTTATTCAACCCATTGTTTTAATGAGGATCACCTCATGGTCATAATTATCCTAATTTTGGACATAGTTGGACTTGACTACTAAGTAATACAATCCACCAAAAGCTAGCTTATCCGAAAGCTAAAATTGGTCTGTATAAAATAAGACCACTAATGTGACAAAAATATCACTATGCATAAGACTTACCATTTATCAGGCAGGTTTCATCCAACCCATTATTGTAATGGAGATCATCCCATAAATTTTGGATAGCTAAGGATTCCAGGGTTTCAAGCTCATTACCCCCTTCTTTTATTTTGATTTCTTTGTTTGGGATACTTGCTCATTTTTGATGAGGAGCAAGAGGATTTATTTTCTTTAGTGGTGAAAACCACATTTTTTTGGATACTTGCTCATTTTTGTGGAGGAGCAAGGGATTTTATTGCTTTGGTTAGGGGGGAGCTTATCCTTTTATCAATTCCTAGTATTCTAGACCATGTGCATAATAGGATGAGCAAGGGAAACCTTCTTCTTAAGGGGTATGGACTACATTGTAGGTTTGTCCTCCCTTGTTCAAAACCTGGATTTTAATGTGTGAAAGTGTATAATTTTGAGATATGCAAGGTACTATCAAAATGAAACCCTACCTTCTAAAAGCCAAGATAGATTTCTAAAAATCTGAAAGGAAAACTAGGAATGGTTGAATGACCGAAAACCCTAGTGAACATCCTATAGCAACTTATTGGTTGTGTTGAAAAACACAATTACTCATAGAGGGAAATGTGGATGATGTGATATGTGAAATGTGAGGGTTTTCTCTATGAGATTTTGTAAACTAAAATGTATGCATAAAATAGTCAGTGGTTGTCTAAACATCATTGTTGATATTCATCTGGTATCTACCCTATCTTACGAGGATCCCTTAATAAGAAAAATCTCATAAGGCAATCTGCAAATGATGATGGGATAAGGTTGATTAATACTTATGAAAGTCATACAAGCATGGTGTTTATTTATGGTAATGCAAGAACAACATATTCTAATGCAATTGTAATGAATGAATATTCCTAATGTAAGTATGCACCTAATGCAACAACATGGGATGCATGGTGACATACAATGTGAATGATGATGCAATATTTTTGTGTTTTTGCAATTTTCTATTTTTTTTATTTTTGGTTGATTTTTTACTTTTATTTTTACCAAAGGGCTTAAGTGCCTTTGGGGATTTTTATGAATTGATAAAAGGGGTTAAGTTTCTTTTTACCTCTTTGTGAATTGACCAAAGGGATTAAGTGCCTTTGGAGCTTTTTGTGAATTGACCAAAGGGCTCAAGTGCCTTTGAAGTTTTTTTTGTGATTTGACCAAAGGGCTAAAGTGCCTTTGGAGATTTTTGTGATTTGACAAAAGGACTCAAATGACTTTGGAGATTTTTGTGATTTGACCAAAGGGCTCAAGTGCCTTTGGAGCTTTTTATGATTTCACCAAAGGGCTTAAGTACCTTGGGAGATTTTTGTGATGTGACCAAATGACTTAAGTGCCTTTGGATATTTTTGTGATGTGACCAAAGGGCTTAAGTACCTTTGAAGATTTCTATGATGTGACCAAAGGGATATCACTTAATGTGATCTTACTAAACTTGGAGGTTCTTGAGAGCATTAATGTGTCATTTATCAAGAAGGGTCAACTGATCAAGGTGAGATTACTGTGCAGTATCATCATCAATAAACTCTTGGAGTGATATAAATAATGAAGAAATTTATAATTTCAAGGGCATAATGGTATCAATGCCATATACTAGTGATAAAGGAGTTACCCCAGTGGGCATCCTAATGCTAGTTCTTGTGAGACAAACAAAGCATCCCCAATATCGGAGAATGCTCCACAAGATCAATCACACACAAAAGAGGAAAACCCACAACACCAATATTAAGTGGTAAAACCCTACTTCAAATGAAGAAGGGAAACATCCACTATGAAGCTCACTATATTACTCAATGATTCAACAATACAAGAATTCTTCAATGTTATGCAATAATATGCATCAACATGATATGACTAGATGTAGTAGACAACACCCCTATTTAAAGAGAAGCTTTTCTACTACAACCCTAAAATTACCCTAATCTTATCACAATATTATCTTGAGATGTGTGATAAATCTTATCACAATATTATCTTGAGATGTGTGATAAGTGGCATCTATCAAATATTAAAAAGTGATTGGTTACTTTTTAATATTTGCTAGATAAGGGGAAATAATTGTTTCCCACAAATTAAATATTCCTAGCACCCTTATTTTATTTATTAATTGGGTGGAAATATTTTTACATAAAATGGAATTATTTTCTAATTAAAATATTATTCTTTAGACTTTATATTTTAGTCTAAGAATAATTTACACAATGTTGCATTACATATTCCAATAGTTCTATAAGCCCATAATGCAAGAGGTAGTTGAAGATGTCAATCTTTATGATTATATTTGACGATTTTCTTAAGAATGACAATAATTATTTTTTTTGATACCTATGCTTGCCCAGTGGCTTGTGGATAATAGAGCATAGAAAAGTTGTACTGAATGTTATACTTTGTAGTTAATGCTTGCACATCTTTGTTCTTGAATGGAGGCCCATTACTCGAGATAATATTGGATGGAATACCAAAATGACATATGATATTGTGAAGCATGATCTTCATAATTTTTGGTCCAATAATAGTGGTCAAAGAGATTGCTTCCACCCATTTGGTAAAGTACTCTATGGTCATTAAGATAAATGTGTGATAATCCAAAGATGGGAGCAAGATTTTCCCAATTAAATCAAACCCCCATTGTGAAAAAGACCATACTGACTGAATTGGTTGCAAGGCCTAAGAAGGTACGTGTGAAATATTAGAATGATGTTGACATTTCATGCACTTCTTGACTCAAGCACAACAATATTTCTCCATAGTAGGCTAATAATAGCTCATTTAGAGGATGCACTTAGCGATATCCATGCCACTAAAATGACCATCACAAGTATCATCATGAGCTTACAAAACTATCCAAGAAGATTTGTGGAGCTCTGGAAAATGAAGAAGAAGATCATTGTAACCTTGAAAATACAAGATTTTTCCTAAAAAGATATATTTTATCACTTTTTGCTTAAATGTTCATTTTGCGGCATGCGATAATCCCATCAGGATATTTCCAAGTTTCAAGAAATCTTTGAGTTGGGTAAACCAATATTGATATTGCTAAGTCTTGATTGAATAAATTGCTTGCTCCTTTTGAGATTCATCCCACATGAATGATGATTGGGAGATAACCTTAAGATGAATCGTTGTGTTATTCTCAAAAGGATTGTTTGGGATCAAAAATCCCCAGGGAGCATGTTTCAAAAAGTCATGAATACGAAAGAAACATTCTTGGTATGGTTCAATCTAAATCATGTGGATAGCTTCGTCATATTTTGAAGCCTCACATGAAATCATTTATTACAAAGTTATTTTAACATGGATGGTTGTTATATCATCTATAGGGTTCTACGGTATTAAGGATCCCAAATAAGCCATAGTATCTACAAAATGATTACATGAATGAGGGATTGCATCAATGTTATACCATTTCAATTTAGCTAAAAGCTTATCCATAAGGGCCTTGTAAGATTGTAATATTGGGCATCGACATTGATAGATATCTTTGACTTGGTTGACAATGAGTAAGGAATAATCGAAGATATTCAGCTTCTTTATTTTCATGGCAATAGCTACTTGAAGGTCCAAAAGGAGGGCCTCGTATTCAACATTGTTATTGGTGTATAAGAAATAAATTTAAAATAATAGGGTCAAAGGAGATTTTGCGATGTGAAGAACACAATTCTCATGCTACCCCCTTGCTCACACTTGGAACCATCAAAGAACAATGTCATATCAACTTTATTTTTAGGTTCTTCTGGTTTTGGTGAGTTGGATAATACAAAAACTGCATCATTAGACAACTCGATGGTAAGAGGTTGATTGTCCTAAAGAGGAGCCTCTACTAATTGATCAAAAATTATTTGAACTTTGATATATTTTTTACTGATGAACTCTAGGTCAAATTTTGTCAATAACATAATCCATTTCATGGTACGACTATTATGATATGTCCAAATCATCATGTACCACAAATATTTTTCCTTAGATACGACATACGTTGTTTGATTGAGCATGTAATGACATAGCTTCTTAGTGGTAAAGACCACTGCTAAGAAAAGCTTCTCAATGTATGCATACTTGAGATCATATCTCACTAGGGTGAAACTAATGTAATAAACAACTTGTTCCTTATTTTCTTCATTATTTTGGACCAATATGGTCCCTACAAAAAATTTGGTAGTTGAAATATATAGTAAAAACAACACACCTGGTCGAGGTAGAGCTAAAAATAGTGGGGATGCTAGGTATTGTTTGATCTCATCAAAATTCTTTTGACACTCATCATCCCAATTGAAGGGGACCCCTTTTATAAGAGATGATTCATGGGTCGATATTTATCTTAAATTTGCACTATGAAGCGTCGGATAGATGCTACCTTCTCTTGTAAGCTATGAAGCTGCTTAAGGTTGGTAGGGGGAAGCATTTCGAGTATCACATTGACTTTGGTGGGATCAACTTTGATGCCTCATTTTGAGACTATAAAACCCAAGAGTTTTCTAGATGTAACTCTGAAGACACATTTTTTAGGATTAAGTTTGACGTTATGCTCAATGAGGTTATCAAATACCTTTCATAGAACACCTACAAGCTCATGACACAATAGAGATTTAGCTAGTAAATCATCTATATAATCCTCTAGTGTGCATGTAGTCATGGAATATATATGTCAGGGCCTATTGATATGTGACACCAACATTTTGAAGGCCAAATGATATGACTTTGTAATAGAATGTCCCCCAAGGTGTGGTAAAGGCTGTCTTAGGCTGATCGTTAGAATTAACCTAAATTTGATTGGAGCTTGAGAAACTATCCATGAGGGATAATATTTTATATCTTACAGTTACGTTGACTAGAGCATCGATGTTTGGAAGGAGGAATTCGTTCTTAAGAGTCACTTTATTAATATCTCAAAAATATGTGTATATGCAAATCCTCCCATCAGGTTTTCTTACGGCTACCATGTTGGAGATCCAATTAGGATAATCGATGGGTTGGATGAACCTTGCATACAATAAATTTTAAAGTTCATCTTTAACCATTAATGTAATTGTCAAATGCATCTTTCTAAGATTTTGCTTGAACGGTTTAATTTTTGGATCGAGTGTCAAATTATGCATGACCAAACTTGGGTCAAGACCTGACATATCCTTATATGATAAAGCAAAGGCTTCTCTCATTTCTTTCAAGAGAACTATGATAATGGCCTATTCTTGTGGGGATAAAATTTATCCCAAATTGATATTTTTAAGAATTGTGGGATTGGTGTTGATATCCACATCAATTGTTTCCTCAAATGACATCTAGGATCTCTACTCAAGTTGATGAGGTGTAGGGATCAAATGGATGTCGTTAGCTATATTTAGAGAATCACTCACTTTATTAGGTTTGATCTCAGCTTGAAAAACATCTTCAGATGACCCTTGGAAGAAATGAAATGGCTGTAACTTCTCTTTGCAAGGAAAGAACTCTATGGGGGATAGGGGAATCGTAGCATGATAAAAATCAATGGCCTTAAGGTTGAGGTGCAAAGGTTTTGAGGGATCATTGGGATTATGAAGTGGTATGGTTAGGTCAATGGAAACCATATTGATGGATGGAGGATGATTTTCATTTGTAGGTGGAAAGAGCCTATCATATATGGGTGGCCTAAAATGCACCAAATGTGGTTGAGGTGGGGTTAGAATGATTGGATGAGGCCTAGGAGGAGTTAAGATGATTGGGTCTATTGACGATAGTAGCTACCATAAATGGGTATCCTTATAGGGAATAGACATAGATAACACTTATTAAGATCATTGAGGGCTCAATAAAAATTGTTGCATCCTTCGAGATATCTAAAGTAATGTATATTGCATCAGACTCGTGGTAATAGGTGTTAATGGATATCTCATCATGATCTTGATTGGATCCAATACCCTCTTCAAACCAACTACTCTTAGGATTATAGGCTAGGATAGGCTCTTATTGATCATTGTTATCTTCTTCTCTAGTAGAGATCCAACTACTTATGTGTTCTTGATTAGAGGACTGATGAGAGTTCACACAATCCTGATCACTAATCCATCACATGTGGGTAGGACCTAGATATGCTAATTTTATCTCATCCTCATACTCATTTGATGCCTCGATAGAAGAGTCAGAAGGCTCCACTAAAACCATTGTAATGGGAATATGATATCCTAGTAGATGAAAATATCTTGGACTGATGTAATCATTCTCATCAATTTATTCCTCAAAGCCTATGGTCAGGTTTTGGAGTTTACAAGGATTTTATCTAGCATATGCATGGAATACCATAAGACAAATTTATCTGTAGGAAGTTGATACTATAGCTGGTAAGTTGCTTGAAGATCCTATTTTTATTGACCAAGACCATTCTCATACCAATGGTAGCAGTGAAAGTACCACAAAAAAAATTCTAGGTTTGACAAACAAGCGATATTCCCTAAAAATGACTCATCATTGTCTACCACCATAGGTGATGGACTTGTGGAATCATAAAGGCCCCCATAAATAAAGTTTGTCTAGTTTAGGGGAACCCCCAAAGGCATAATGGTACCAATGGGTAGTGATGACAAGTGAGTCCTATCCACATCCTACACGAACTCAATGAGTGGAGTGAATATGATATTTTGCACCGGATACTTAACAAGTGTAGGATTTGTCAAATGAACTATGACCTATGGTGGGGTGGGTGATGATGATGGGGGTGTGGCTTGGACTGACTCATCCATAAAAACAATGATTTTTCTATGTCCATAGGAGTTGGAGCATCATCTACTAATATGGTGGAAATGGAGGAAGGAATCTGATATAGAGCCGCACACAACACACAGCCAGAATGCAGAATTAACCATGCCCAGAAGAAATTTCAGCAAGTTTCATTAAAACAGAGGTCTCTCCTCCAATACACAGCTATGCCAAAAACCCAAAAAAAATAAATCCCTCGCCAAAAGGTCTTTTCCTTTTTTTTTTTGATACAATGCATGCGCCTCTTCTCCTCGGCCGCCACCTCCTTCTTTTCATTACGCAAAGTGCGGGTCCTTTTCATCCCCCAGGACCGACTCTCTTTGGACCATCATTACTTGAATGCGAGACTCCCCATACCGCCCGCACGAATGCTCTGTCCCGCCTGCATGATGCTGCCAGGTGCATCAAAACATCATAGCCTGTAGTGGCGGTATGCCCTGTAGCCACCTGTTGATCCACTGCCAAGTCAATCATTCATAAGAATGCGCCATGGTTGTTTGCAGTTGATGCCACGTGTCCTGTTGCCATGCTTCCTATAACCGCTTCATACTCTCAGGCCACCTGTAACTTCATGCCACGTGTCCCTCTGCACTGGTCCTTGCAGTCACCGACTGGTCAATGTCGAGAGCGTCCTGTCGCGATATCATGACGTATTTGCCCCAGCACTTTCTCTTTCCTCTTTGGTCGCGATATAGCGACGTTTTGACGTTAGGCTTCTCTCTCCTCCTTGAGACCGCGATTCCGCTACACGTCACGATATCGCGACGTCTAGGCCTTTCTTACTCGCCTTCCTCCCTTGGGTCGCGAAACCGTGACATGTCGCGATTTCGTGACATCTTTGCATTGTGGAACCTTGCCCCCGGATATGTCACGATTTCGTGACATATTTTCATTCCGTACGTCCTTGGATCGAAAGTGTCACGATTTCATGACCACTGTGCGTCCAGACCACGTTGCAACAGAAATGTCACGATTTCGTGACAGTTTGGCGTCCCGACCGTGCGTCTTTAGAAATGTCGTGATTTCACGACAGTTTGACGTCCCGACTGCGCTGCTTTAGAAATGTCGTGATTTCATGACAGTTTGGCGTCCCGACCGTGCGTCTTCAAAAATGTCACGATTTCGCGATAGTTTGGTGTCCCGACTGCACGGCTTTAGAAATGTCACGATTTCACGACAGTTTGGCGTCCCGACCGTGCGTCTTCAGAAATTTCACGATTTCATGATAGTTTGGCGTCCCGACTATGCTTTTCAAAAATACGTCGCGATATCGCGACGGTTTGGCCCACTGGTGCCCTTCTTCAAAAAGCGTCGCGATATCGCAATAGTTTTAGTACTTAAGAAAAAATACATTTTGGGTGACGCAAGATTGCCGACTTTGCCTCCGGATGCTCCTCGCATCAGACACCCGGGTGGGTTTGAGAAGTGACCTCACTTCTGATTTGATTGAGGTAGACCCAAACGATCAACCTCCGCCTTGGATAGCCAAGTCGCATCTTCTATGGGTCGGCCCTTCCATTTGATTAAATACTCAGAATAACTCCTGTTTTGAGTACTCCGGTCCTCACGCATATCCAAAACTTCTTCTATCTTGTCCACAATTGGGATGGCTGCTGGAATGCTCCATAACTCTGGGTTGGGTATCTCACTGCTTTCTCCTTTATGATACTCAACCAAATCTGAGATGTTAAACATGGGGGAGATGTTAAGTTCACTTGGTAACTCCACCTCGTAGGCATTACCCGAATCCCGTTTGCCAATGATTTTGCATGGCCCAAATTTCTTCATTTTGAGTTTGTTGTATGTCTTGGCAGGGAACCGTTCCTTCCGCAGATGGACCATGACAGAATCTCCTACTTGGAACTCCTTAGCTCTGTGTTTTTGATCCACCCTCGCCTTATATTGAGCATTCATCTTGGAAATGTGTCTTGTCACTTCCTCATGCACTCCTTTCAAGTGTTCGACAAAGTCTTCTGCCTCAAGATCGCATTTCTCCCTTGTCTCCAGCCTTCTTAACTCTGAAGTGTTTCGTGGGCTGCTCCCATAGATAATATGGAATGGTGACTTGTTGGTACTCCGATTGACCGAGCTATTATACACAAACTCAGCTTGAGGCAGAATTAGATCCCATCCCTTGGGCTTTTCCCCTACCAAGCATCGCAGTAGGTTGCCCAAACTCTGATTAACCACCTCTGTTTGGCCATCTGTTTACGGGTGGTAGAAACCGAACTGTAACTCCGTCCTCGCCTTCTTCCACGGGGTCTTCCAAAAATAACCTACAAACTTGGTATCCCTGTCCGACACAATGCTTCTTGGTAGCCCATGAAGGCGTACCACTTCCTTAAAGAACGAACCAGCTACATGGACCGCATCGCTAGTCTTCTGGCTCGGGATAAAATGTGCCATTTTTGAAAATCTGTCCACTACCAAAAATATGGAATCGTGCCCCCTCTGCGTCCTGGGTAAACCGAGCACAAAATCCATACTAATATCTTCCCATGGCTGCTCAGGTATAGGTAGTGGTTGATACAAACTAGTAGGCTGCCTCACGCCCTTTGCCATCTGGAAAATCCTGCAACTCGCACAAACTTTGCCACATCCTGCTGCAATTGTGGCCAGTAATAGTTTTCACTAACCAATGAGATGGTCTTGTCACGGCCAAAGTGTCCGACTAAACCCCCACTATGCTTTTCTTTAATGAGGTTCTCTCTCATTGAGCTCCCCGAAATGCACAATTGATTCCCCTTAAACAACATTTCATCTTGAATCAGGTAATCTAACCATCTAGTCCCGTCCAACGCAACAGAGCAGCAGTGAGCTTTCCAAGCTTCTGCGAAATCGGGGTCTACAGGGTATAAGTTCTTGAGCTCAGCAAACCCTACAACCTCCACTCTCATTTCTATCATCAGACATTGCCTCCTACTCAATGCATCTGCCACCCTATTGGATCTTCCACTTCGATGCTTTAGCACAAAGGTATAGCTCTGCAGGAACTCTACCCATTTCAGGTGTCTCTGATTCAATTTTCCCTGACTGTTAATAAACTGCAGCGCTTGATGGTCGGTATAGAGAACAAACTCTTTCGGCAATAGATAGTGCCTCCATTTCTTGAGTGCTTGAACTATGGTGTAAAACTCTTGATCATATACCGAATATTTTCTCCTGGCATCATTGAGCTTCTCACTGAAATAAGCTACAGGCCTACCTTCTTGGCTCAAGACAGCTCCTATCGCACTGCCACTCGCATCGCAGTCTACCTGAAACACCTTATTGAAATCTGGAAGTGCTAAAATGGGTTGCTCAGTGACCTTCTTCTTCAGCATAGCAAAGCTTTTATTGGCTCCAACTGTCCACTGGAATTCCTTCTTGTTTCCCTTCATTGTCTCAGTAAGAGATGCACAAATACCGCTGAAGTTTCTAATAAATTTTCTGTAGAAATTGGCCAGACCATGAAATGATCTAACCTCGGTCACACTCCTTGGGACAGGCCATTCGAGGATAGCCTTCACCTTTTTGGGGTCCATCTTGAGACCATTTGCTGATATGACAAATCCCAGGTATACCAGCTCCTTCTTCACAAAGTTGCACTTCTTCGGATTGATCAATAACTGCTCCTCCCGTAGTTTCTCAAGAACCTTCCCGATGTGCATCAGGTGCTCCTCTAAGGTTCTGCTAAAAATTAGTATATCATCCAAGTAAACAATAACAAATTTTCCCAAAAATTCCTTCAGAACTTCATTCATTAACCTCATAAAGGTACTAGGTGCATTGGTTAATCCAAATGGCATAACCAACCACTCATACAACCCTTCTCTAGTTTTGAAATCTGTCTTCCATTCATCCCCTTCTCTAATGCGGATCCGATGGTATCCACTTTTCAAATCAATTTTTGTGAAGTACTCGACCCACTCAAGCGAGTCCATGATATCATCCATTCTCGGGAGAGGAAACCGTATTTAATGGTGATCTTGTTGATTGCCCGAGAGTCGTGCCATCCTCCATTCTCCATCCTTCTTGGGTGCTAATACCGGTACAACAAAGGACTAAGACTCTCCCTTATCAGGCCTTTCTTCAACAGATCTTAAACTTGCCGATTTAATTCTTCGTCCATCTGTCATTGAGTGGGCCTTGTGAAGTCGATCCAGGCACCAAGTCGATGTGATGACCGATCCTCCTAAAGTGGTAAACCTTAGGAACATTGTCGAAATGATATCGGGAATTCTTCTAACACCATGACTTCCATTGGAATCTCCTTGCATCCTTCTTCCCTAACTCGGGGATTATAGCATAACACACATGATCCGACTTTAGGCCTTCCAAGAATCTTCTGCCATCAACTAGATAGACTCGTGCACTGCTGCATACTTTCTCATCCGCCTCTTTCAGGGGTTTTAACTTATGGCGAACTCCATTCTTTAACAAAGAATATGTGTTGGCTCGACCATCATGAACAGCACTTCGGTCAAACTGCCAAGGTATCCCAAGCAGCAAGTGACATGCATCCATAGGTAAGATGTCACATAAAACCTCATCTCGATAAGTTCCAATATTGAACTTCACCAGACATTGCTCGCTTACTAGTGCCCGATGGTCCTTTTGTAGCCATGCAATCCAATAAGGGTGCGGGTGTTTTCTCCTTTCCAACCGCAGCTTGGAAACCATTTCCTCTGAAACCAAATTGTCGGTGCTTCCATTATCAATGATGATATTACAGACCTTGCCTGCGCACTTGCATCTTGTTCGAAACAAGCTATTCCTTTGGTCTACCTTTTCTTCTTCATTCAACAAGACTCTTCTGATAATCATGGTTTCCCATATTTTTGCTTCCTCCAATGCTCGGACTCTACACCTTCGTCTCCTACAGACTCGGCCCGACCCTCGTCTTCGATTTGGCCTCTCTTGATGCTATGGGCGCTTGTATGCCCTGTGTCCTTCTTCACCGTAGTTGAAGCAGGTTCCTCTAAAAAAACCTCTTCTAAACCCTCGCCCAAACCTACCTCTTCCTCTTGGGTAGTTGTTGCTCTGATTGCATGGACGTCGGTCATCCTCTTCTCTCACCTCTTTCTGTTTCTGGCTACTACTAGCTTCCACAGCTTTTCTAAAATCTTTGTATCTTCCACCACCGCTCTTCCACCACTCTTCCACCCCTATCCTTCCCTCTCTACTTACCATCAAACCTCCTATTAAGTTTCTCTTCCACTTTTAATGCAAAATGATATGCATCTTCCATCGTGCTCATTCTAACCAGCCCCACTCTTCTTGAATGCCGGTTCGCAATCCATTTATGTAACGTGCGACCTTCTCTTTGTTCGCCTCCAAATGGCCGTTCGATTGAAATCGTAGAACTCCTCTGTATATTCCTTGATAGACTTACTAGCCTATCGAAGACTCTACATTTTCTTCAATAAATCTAGCTCATAATCCAGGATGAACCGCCTCTTTAGTTTCTCTACCATCCTATCCCATCTGGTGATCCTTTCCTTTCCCCTCCTATTTCTTTCTAACTGCACTCCTTTCCACCGATACTAGCATGCCCCTTCAGCTTGGTTTTTGCGAATTTGATCCGATTTGTATCTCGATCTCTTCGTATTCAAGTACTCCTCCATGTCGTTGATCCGCCTATTAATTCCTCGGGTTGAGGTTTCCGGAGTAAGTCGAGACGTCAAATTTTGCTTCTTCCCAACCGGGAGATAGCCCCTACACCTAGCCTCCGCCGGCTCCAAAGCCTCTTCATCCTCGATGGAACTTCTTCCCACACTTCATCTTCCTGGGTTCTTCCCTTCTCGCTCGACTCCTCTTCTAATTTCCTCTTGTAGAGCCTCAACTTCTGCAGGCTCTCAAATCGACCTCCTCCCTTCTTGCTCTCCTATGCCTTATACCACCACGGTCTCTTCGCGGAGGCATCTTGCTTCTTCTTCACAACCCCACAACCACGGTCTTGGCGCAACCCTCTCGTTCGCGATCGGGTTGCACTCTCGAACCAACCCGCTCGATACCACTTGATATAGAGCCGCACACAACACACAGCAAGAATGCAAATTAACCATGCCCCGACGAAATTTTAGCAAGTTTCATTAAAAAGAGGTCTCTCCTCCAACAAATAAATAACTCGCCAAAAGGTCTTTTTTTTTTTTTTATACAATGCATCTCTTCTCCTCCACCTCCTTTTTCATTACGCAGTGCGGGTCCTTTTCATCCCAGGCCAATCTCTTTGGACCATCATTACTTGAATGTGAGACTCCCCATACCGCCGCATAATGCTCTCCCGCCGCATGATGTGCATCAAAACATCATAGCCTATAGTGGCGTATGCCCGACGTTGATCCACCGCCAAGTCAATCATTCATAAGAATGCGCCATGGTCATTTGCGCTGATGCCACGTGTCCCATTGCCATGCTTCCCGTAACCGCTTCATACTCTCGGGCCACCGGTAACTTCACGCCACGTGTCCCTCGCACCGGTCCCCGCACCACGGCTAGTCAATGTCGGGAGCGTCCTGTCGCGATATCGTGACGTATTTGCCCCAACACTTTCTCTCTCCTCTTTGGTCGCGATATCGCGACGTTTTGACGTTAGGCTTCTCTCTCCTCCTTGAGACCGCGATTTCACTACACGTCGCGATATCGTGACATCTAGGCCTTTCTTACTCGCCTTCCTCCCTTGGGCCGCAAAACTGCGACATGTCGCGATTTTGTGACATCTTTGCATTGTGGAACCTTGCCCCCGGATATGTCACGATTTCGTGACATCTTTTCATTTCGTACGTCCTTGGATCGAAGTGTCGCGATTTCGTGACCACTGTGCGTCCAGACCACGTTGCAACAGAAATGTCATGATTTCGCGATAGTTTGGCGTACCGACCGTGCGTCTTCAGAAATGTCGTGATTTCGCGACAGTTTGGCGTCCTGACCGTGCATCTTCAGAAATGTCATGATTTCGTGACAGTTTGGCGTCCCGACTGCACGACTTTAGAAATGTCGCAATTTCGCGATAGTTTGGCATCCCGACCGTGCGTATTTAGAAATGTCACGATTTCACGACAGTTTGGCGTCCCGACTGTGCTTTTCAAAAATACGTCGCGATATCGCGACGGTTTGGCCCGTTGGTGCCCTTATTCAAAAAGCGTCACGATATCGCGACAGTTTTAGTACTTAAGAAAAAAATACATTTTGGGTGATGCAAGATTGCCAGCTTTGCCTTCGGATGCTCCTGCATCAGAATCTCTTCAATTGGATCCTTCAACTTTTTCTTGCTCGAAGGATTCGAGGAGGAAGAAGGGATATCAGGAGAAATTGATGGCAAATATAGATATGGATATGGTTCAATGGTTGACAGTAGTTTTAGATCTAGACTCTTTATAGTATCATTAGGTATGATGTCTAGATGTATGGATGGCAAAACAAATTCTTGTCGGTGGTGCACCACATTACAATACTTGAAGCGTTGTAGATCTATGTGAACCACATTAACTTACCCCTCATGTATATACTTGAGAAACTAATGCAAAGTGGATGGGACACACTTCATGTATCACATCCAACGTCTTCCAAGTAATATATTATACTGCATTGCACCCTCCAAGACATGACACAATGTAGGAATAATATTTAGTCCAACATGAATAGGAAGAACTATGGTGCCAATGATGGAGCATAAAACATCATTGAGTTATTGAAGGGTGAATGTAGATGCTATGATATGCAATGTTGGAAGGCTAAGGTGCTCTAGTGCATCAATTGTTATGATATTTATTGAGGAACATGTGTTGATCAAAACCTACTTGTAGGGAATCCGATTCACACTAGCAATGATGTGTAGTGGAGGATCGGGTCTAGTAGTGGGATTTTCTTTGATCTCATGATCATGAAATGTAATGACAGACTCTATACACTATTGAATGTGCCCCACAAAGTTGAAAAATAAGTTGGTATCCTGGGGTTGCAATTCAACTAATTTTAGAATCTCCATTAGAGTCTCTTTGTGTGGTGGCGATTATTGTATTAGCTCATACATAAAGAGTCCGGTTAATGTCATATGTAGACTTTGAGTTAGTATACTTCTAATTTTCACAACCAGATGAGGTGGAGGACCTTGGATAGGATTTTTTAGTAGCAAAGGCTATGACGTAGAAGGAACATTTATTGGAGCTATAGGTGGTACAACCTAATTTGGATACCTCCTATTATGTGTCACCATATTAATCATACCTATGAACCATTCATTGGGTGGGTGTATATGGATTTCATTTATCTATCAAATTTGGTCTATCAGCACCTCGTGTGTAGGTAGTGGATCCTTAAATATACCCATATGTTGGTTGTTGGTTGTGAGAGGACTGTCAATTTGAAGTTCATTCTTGTCGAGCATATCCTATACTTTATTCTTGAATGTGATACATGACTGAATATCATGACCATTTGTTTGATGAGAAGGAAAATATAGGTCCTACCTATGCCACTTGGGTTTAGGCTTATTAGGATTGAGGGGTAGGATCAAGGGGGTGGATCTCTAGCAAGATGATAGCCTTGGCATTGCAAAATCAATTAAGGAGTGATGCCAAAGACTCAGGAAATGGGGTATAATTATGAGGTTGGTGGTGTTGTTACCTTTGTCCCTGATTTTTTTGAGGTTTATTATACTATGAAAGAGGGGGTTGGACCTTATAATTGTCTTGTTATGGTGGATTTGGCTTTACAGGCCCTAGAACATTTAAGACAACTTGGTTAATCATTGAGGATTTCTATGGAGCATGGTTGCCTTTTGGATTTTTTTCCATTCCTTATTTCAAAGTTTAATTTTCCCTTCCTAAATATTAACATCCTTTATGACCTTAGCTTGAGCCACAACTTCCTTGAATGTTTGATATTTCTAGATTGTAATAGTAATGAGATCCATTTTAAACAAATCTAGGTGAATAAGTGAGTAAGCTCTATCATAGGTAAGGCAAATGGTAACTTTGACATGACTGATTACCACCTATTTTTGTAGTCCAAGACCAGTTCATCATTGAATTGATGAAGATTATATAAATCGATCAAGGTAGCTTTATTATTTATATTGAATGAAAAGTATTCTAGGAATGCATTTGTAAGCTATTTAAAGCTATGAATGTTGTGCCTTGGAAAATGATTGAACCACTCTAGGGTTGGGCCTGAGTGCATGATCAAGAAGGTTCTTAGCAATAAGGCATCATTATCCTAAACTTGAAAGCATAGGTTCATGAAGCTAGTGATATGCTCATGTGCATAATAATCCCATTTAAACTTATCTAACTTGGGCATTTCAAAATGCTCCAAATATGGGGAAGATAGGATATAAGGATGTAGCATTTTGTTTTAAAGTTGACTTAATGTGGATTTCTTGTAACCCATTCCTAAAGCTTATTTTTCTAGATATTGAATGTGCTTGGTGAACACCTTGTAATATTTGAAAGAAATGATCTCATCTTCTTGCCTTTGCCCTCTATGAGGGGGAGGTGGAAGGTGCTTGATAGGGTGATGCGATTGATCATGATCATCAACCATGTCCTCATTATGCGACTTGAGGTACCCTTGATATTTATACTCTGACCCTAAGTCCTCATAGGCTTCATGCTCCTACTTAGCATTGTTGATTTGATGCTTTAGGGGCCTATGGTATTGAGGCGTGCATGAGGAGAATGTTTCTGATTAGGTCTAGATGGCAATTTTTGTTTATGTGCCATGCACTTCTCTTGAATATGCTTCCTATATGTACTCAGTGTGGGAACTGCCTCTTACATGGCTTTTTGTGATATCTCTTGATATAGCCTTTCGTAATGCATCTATTTTCTTGTAGTATTTGTTGACTCAACTAATACTATTCATCTAAGCATTGTTTATCCAATCATAGTTGGTTCAACATTGCTTACTTCTCAACATTCTTCCTAAGGGCTTGATCTAGCTAGTCAGTAGTATGGGATCGATTTAACTTTGTATTAATATGAAGAACATTGGCTTGCTCTGTAACCCCATAAGCTATCTATTTTTCACAATCAATGGAAGTTGCGTTAACATGGTAGTCAGGATTATATGTAAGCTTGATGTACTTAGGTTACGCAAAGGCACAATGTGCTTACATGGAATAATCTTATTAAGGAGTAGAGGATTATCAAGATTTCTCTCCTCCTCATTTACTAGGACTGTATGAGCTAATACGAATGTTCAAGTAGAACGATGAGTGCCATACATCTAAGAAAGCATATTAATGACTCATCCATGGATGGTCTAGAGGAGTGGCATGATCATCCAACCTCATCCATGGTGTGTACTCTTGATAATTTTATAACTAGTGTACATGGTGAGTTAGGATGTGAAGTCATGGCACCACCCTAATAGGACTTTTTCCATGTTGTAGGGTTTATCTAAAGTGAGCACAAAAAGTATCTTGACTATGGAGGTCATCATTACAACCATATCGAGGACTACCATATGCATCCTGAATGGGGATTTCCTCCAAGTCAGAGTCTCTATAATAACCAGGATGCCAATCAAGAATGGCCATATCCTCAGGACTAATGCAGAGATATTCCATGCCTCCTCAAAAATATTTTGTGATACTAGCCCTTGATAGAGCTTGGTAGCGTGTAGTTACCATGGTATTTATTACCCAAATAAACATCAAATAAAAACACAATCAAACAATGTGATTATATATTTTAAGTTTTAGTTGTGCATTCCTATACTGTTTGGTGCATTTTGATGATAAAAAACCCTATATCCTATGAAACTAAGGGTAAAAATAGAAAATGACAAAAAGGTAGTTTGGGTACACTCCCCTGTTAGGGAATGTAACCCAAACAAAAAAAGTGGCTTCCCATTGGATATTTAATCATGGGTAACCTTATAGGAACAAATTACCCCTTAAAGGGGCCACACTGTCTAATGTCCTGGTATCGACAAAGCCTCGCTTTCCCTTAATCCTCACATTTAAGGCATGGATAGTAACAACAACTGCATCCAATGAGTATTTTAAAGAACATCATGGTAAAATAGCTCTTCTAACCTTCCCACTTTCGGTGCACCCAAGAGTAGGGGACCTCCTGGTGATGAAGTTCAGGAAGCCACTCGCTTTTGGCCACTAGGTTTCTAGGGTGCGAGCCAATGGGTGGAGATGAAGCCCACCATCGCTAGTCTTGATTAATGGTTGGTGATGAAATACAACTCATTAATGTTAATGTGAAATGTGGTGTGTGGGGTTATTTTTATTTTTATGCAAAAGCAAAGAAAATCATCAAGCACTCTATGCTCTTTCACTAATGCATAAAAAATTAACGTTTCAATTTCATATTTCTAAGTAAAGAATGTTTCAATTTCATAAATCTATTCATATTTAGAACCCTATATGAGTAGCCTAGGATCAGACAATAAAGAAATCAGTCCAGGATGTAGTAGATAAGGGGTTGTCTCAGACATAGACAACTTCAAACAAGAGCCATCCTACACAGGGATGGTCATCAAAAGGGACCATCTCATAGAAATATGGTCGTAGATAGGGGCCCTATGGACTAGAGAAAATCATAAGTAGAGGTCCACTACTAATGATTTTATCTATCTATTCTCTACAACTTAAAAATATATTGCAAATTATTTCTCAAACATAGAGAAATAAGTTAGATGTACTCACCTTGAAATCCTACGTTTGATGAAGATCTATATTTTTACTTTCTTTGCTCTTTGATCTAACGTGGATGGTGGCACACTATTCATAATGGTGGGCATCTAGAAGGGGGGGCCACAAGGGGGGCACATCCCCCTTGTTTGTAGGTTTAGGGATGGAGCCCTCAATTTTTTTTGCCATTTATACGAACATATCAGGTCAAGACGACTTCAAACAAGGGCCGTCTCAAGTCAAGACGATTGTAGAAAGAGGTCATATTAGGATCATATGGTCTAGAATAGGTGTTATATTTATAATATATGGTTAAGAATAAGGGTCATATCTATGTTATATGGTCAGACCTGTAACCTAAACATTAAAAATAGACAACAATTAGCCGAATGAATAACAATAAGGGACTAGGCTCCATCGTGATCACCACTAAAATGTAAGAAAACCCATGCACAATAAAGGAATAATGATAGCAATAAATAAATAAAAAAATCATGTGATGTAACACACTATAAAAAATAAGAGAATAATAAATTGGGGTCCCATTTATATATTTGTTATCTCAAAATATGGTTACAATTGCATCCCCTTGAGGGAGTTCACCATTTCGATACAATTAATACAATAAATAATTGAGAGGGATTGATTTCCTCTCAAAATGGCATCGGTACACTTTGGGGTCTTCTCGCATCCACAAATCATCCTGTAAAGGGTTTCTTCATGACCTCTGCAAGGGGTGATAATGTCAAACTTTTGTGCTCCTCATTCTATGTAGAAAGTCTATAATATACACACAATGAACAAAAAGGGGTTATAGCATGTGCGAATAAACTGATAAATGAAAACAATAAATAATAAAAATCTAATAAGTGTGTGCATAAAACAAAATATATCTAAGCTAAACTATAAAGTAAAAAAAATTGATAATATCTAATAAAATAGGAAATAAAGAAAATTAGATCTATACCTAGAGGTCATCTCTATATGGGATGACCGTACCTACAGGCCATATCTGAGTGAGACGATTGCTAATCTGTAGATCCTTTCTCAAGACCAATGCAAGGGATGACTCCAAGTTTGATATATTGGTATTTTTGGTGGATTTGGTGTGTTGTTGCAGTGACTTGACGGGTCTAGGTTGGTATTTGAAGTAAATGTGCGAGGTCAGATAGAAGAAAGAAATGCTCACCTCTATCCCTTGGAGCAGTTCAACAACATTACCTCCTTGCGGAGTCAAGATGAGAATACTTTGATTCTCATGAAAGCTATTGGATCTTTGGTTGAAATATGGTAGCACTTCATTGCTTGAAATTGAGAACTTTGTATATTTTTGAAAGAGAGGTGAGCACCTATGCATGAAAAAGTGAAGGATCAATTCACATTGAGAAAATGAATGCTTTTTCCTCTAAATATCATGCGAATTGATTGCATCATACTTTTTGTCTAATCTTGGCTCATGCACATGCAAAATTATGGTGTGATTTCATGCATAAGCTTAACTGGTGGTTTCAACTATGTAACAACCTAGGTCTACTCACCTGGTTGTCAAAAAACACAAATTCAAAATTTTTATCTAATTACAAAAGCAATGTCACTATTGTCATATGTGCACCCAACCTTGTATTAGTACTTAGGCATAGACGTTCACAATCCAATATATTTTACTATTGTATACGGCCACGAGTGCTTAGGAATGACCAATTTATCATAATGGACTACCATTTTTGAGATACACCTACTCTTGACTTGAGTTCTAGGTACTCGATAAGGGGTTGCCCTTCTAAAGCCCATAATACCTAGAAGGGTGGATGCATTATTTTCCCTGTATCGTAGCATGGAGGACATTGGTCTATGACCCTATCCTTGTCCTATCATACACTAAACTTATTTCTACCTTGATTAAGATTTTAAGCCCATGCTAGAGTTAGCATATTTATGTCTGTGCCTGCTAGCAATTCATCCTTCTATGAACACTTACAGGGCCTGCCAACACTTTGGCTATTGGGACCAAGTATCTTAGATCAAATATTGATTGATGATAATGTTATCCATACCATCTATTGTTGGACCTTCCAACCTCAAGGACCAACTCCCTAGTCTTGGGTTACCGTTGGCTATTCCCCAATCGAATTATGATTGATGATAACCTTCACGTACTACCTCGTACGATAACCTGGAACAAAATCCCATACCGTAATTCGTTACTCTCTATGGCATAAGATCCTATGCTCATTTATAAAGTTTTCTAGAGAATGGTTATCCTCGAATCACAAAAACTACCACTGTAAATTCTCAAAGTTGGGTGATTATATATCCTCCTCGATAGACATCAAGTATTGTCATCCTTCTCGATGATTTATATTTAATTTGAATCCAACTTCTACATCTATTACTTATAATAGTTACCCTTAAATAATTAAGGTTCTGATATAATATGGGTAGCTATTACCCTTAAATAATTAAGGTTCTGATATAATATGGGTAGCTTTTGGGTTTCTATTTGGAATAAAGGTTTTTAATCCTGTTTGGAATAAAGGTTTTTAATCCATGGTAATATCATGTTATCATAAAACTAGTAATCAATAAACACTAATTTAACATAAGAAATAATCCATTCTTAAATATTGAAAGAAATATAAAGTTCATTAAGGAATATAAAAGAATTTTTTTAAATCCATACACAATACTTATAAAATACAAATTTCTCATAGATATTTTTGCTTAAGCAATAGAAAAATGGAATACTATCTAATGCAAATTTTAATATTAATTACATAAATTCCAGAGATAAATAATCACTCATATACAAACAATCTAAAATCAAATATCCATATATATATATATATATATATATATATATATATATATAAAACCAAAGTCAATAATATTTTATTATAACTACATTCATTTTTAGAGATTTGAGAAAGTAAATAAAGTTGCTTCCCAATACAAGGTAAAATAAAATATTATACACACTTTATTTCCTGGTCTAAATGTTGTATTAATGTATAAATAATGTTAAAGAAATCAATAGTCTCGGTCCAGAAAGCACAAACTTTTGGTTCAATTTTTTTTTTTTTAAATAATTAAAGGAAAACAACTACGTCAACAGTCGAAGGTTTTCAAAGAATTATTCTACAAAGGTCACAATGAATCTATTATTAAATTAAATCATTTTAGGTATAAGAACCCTAAAAATATCCTTCACATCAAGGTTAAAACAATATATGTTTCAATACATTTTTTAATTTAATACCATATTTGCCATTTCTTACCACCAAAAATATCCGCTGCCCTAAAAATGAAAGCTCGTTTACAACTTATTAAATTTAAAGTCATTTTATAGACCAAATAGAAGACAAAGCTTCATTTGGATTTCATTCTATCTAAAGTCATAATGACATTCAAACATGATCTAAAAGAGTTATAGAATCAATAGGAATCGATAGTATATCACTGCCAGGCTACATTCACTAATTCTCACCTTATAAAAACAATATAAATATGTACGACAAGAGTAGCTTTCATAAAACATACAAATATTCCTCAAAAGAATATCTTATTGAGAAAAAAATAAAGTTTGAATCACATCCAAACCCACCAGATATATTGGCCAACAATTGTAAACTTCAAATAGAATTCCCATAGCATCGCTAAATTTTTGATGTTCTAAATTTTTGGTTTCTATAAAGAAAGAATTACTTAACATATTATCCAATATCCAAGGTTCCATCCAAAGTAAGGATGCAATATTAAACTAAAATAGACATAGCACCACAAGCAATGAGCAACATGGCTAAAAACAATGCAATTCAGAATTTTTATTTGATCTTTGCATGACCCATTTGCATGATGCAATATAAACATAATTTAATATTTTCCAGACAGTTTTAGGAAGACAAATGTTTAAAGAAACTATCCAATTTTCTTTGCTTCCACTATTATTTTCATATGAATATAAGATACATAATCCCACGCCTGAAAATGTAAACAGAAAGGCAAAGTATTCCCTTGCGCTCTTTCTCCTTCGTTGGGCTAATACCTATACTTCTCCATTTAGATAGACTTCTTTAATCTTCTCAAGATTTCTAGCTTTGAGTAGAATCACGGCAAAGGATAATGCATGGGGCTTTAAGGGGTCAACATGGTCATTATGCAGTGCAACTACATGAACTTATTCACATAATTCCATGCAAAATTCTGCCTACAGAATGCAGTCTTATACCACAATATTTCTATGTAACTATATCTTTTTCAAAGAGATTTCAGAAATAGAATTCACCTATACCATTATTTACTTGAAATATTTTTATATAAAAAAGTTCATTTACACTTCTAATTTATTTATAAAATTGTTGAAATTATCCACTCTAATCATAATATGAAATGAACTGGTTTAATTTTACACACTCATAACAGACATAATTTAAGCATGCAATGAATACAAATTCGAAATGCTATCAGCAAAGTAAACCATCCAAGAAAAATATAATTGATAAAATGAACCAGAGAGCAATGCAATCATTCTCAAACAAATAGCATTCAAATTATACTGAGCCAACCTCTTGGCTTATGGTGACCAACCTCTTGGCTTATTTTTTTTTTCGATAGTGAAGAATGTCCTCCATCCTTTCTTTTCATTTTTTTAAAGATGTAACAATTCAACAGCTTGGAGACACGTCAATCATCTCATGCATATGAAGCACCCATATTTTACCGAATGTCACCGTTGGTTAGTTTGAAACAAGGGTTTTATTGAATAAAAGTTAAATATAAATGAATGTATACTTTATATAAAAGTGTAAGAATTATCTTATATACTTTATTTACGTGTGTATATATATATATATTATAAGCAACCTTTTATTAACTTAATTAGTTATTTATATTTGCATACATATATATTTATTTAAATTATTTATTATATTATTATTATTATTTTTTAATTTATTTTTTTATATTATATTTTTTTGATAAATAAAAGTGTTGTAAACAGCATACCCAACCACATACATCAAATGCTCCTATCTAAATTTACCAAAGTGGGGGTAAACTATGCAAAACTATCACAAACAGTATATGCAACAATACACCTATATGAGTTTACCCCTGCGAGCTTCTATGTACTCACAACCGTAGTGCTATAAAGCACCGACATCATATCCCCACTTATCAAAGTGACCATCCTTATCCTTCTACCTATGGTCTAGAAATAGATGCACTGCAATCCTTTCTGCTACAACTTCTACGTTCACAGAAAATCATCAACAATATCTTATTCCAATAAAAACGAGCAGGCAGATAAGAAAATCATGGGGATGTTACAGACTTCTAGTTATATCCTGCTCTTTTTTGGCTTTGCTTCTGGTGTGACCATTATAGGGTGGGATGGCCTTGATTGAGGGCCATCTCTTGGTAGGATGACCTCTAGAGGCCATATCTTGGTGGGACAACCATGGTTTGGAGGTCATATTAGGGTGGGATGGCCATGGCTATAAAGGGAAATACCCTTGTTTAAGTGGTAAAAACCAATGTTTTAGTCCAGGGCTGTCCAAGGTGGATCATATGGTCTTCAAGGAGTCGATATAGGTAGTCTCCTCACTATGATGCATTTTAGGTGTCTACACATTTTACTTCCTACTCTATTTACCCTTATGTTGCACATCAAAAAATGTTCTCTCTGTGCTCTTGATCCTCATGTTGTGTCCTCCTCTCTTTCCAATCAATACCTTCTTAAAATACTCAAGGAAATGAGAAGATAAAGCATCTTTGAGCAAGTTTGTGAGGTAACACTAGAAGCATTTCCCAATGTCCACTATTGCCTTAATCAAGCACTACTCCCAAACAAGAAGGAAGGAGAAATAAAATCATATTTCATTAACTTAAGGCAGCTCCACCATTGCCATCAAAAGGAATTAAGTGCACCACCACCAAGGTTAAAGGTAACCCAATGTTAGCCATAAATAATAATAAAATAAAAGTTTGAAACTAAAAACTCAAGGCTTTCTTTAATGGATTATTTACCAACCTTAGGCATACAAGAATTAACATCAACCAATTAATTCTTCAAGAACACAAGGAGATAATAAAAAACCATCATGCCATAAGCAAGAATAAATGCACTCTCTCAATGTTTCGTACCATTGTTTTATCCTCAAGTGAGTGGCTCCTTATTTAAGATAGACTTAAGCTATCACCAAATCATGTTAAGGAGACTCATTGTAGGTAACTTTCCTAGTCCAATGGTATGAACATGAGCATAAGAAAACTATAATGCACCTACATGAAAGGGTATTCATCCATGTTACCCTAAGTTATTTTATGAACAAGTCATCATCATCATTTCTCCTTTAACAAGGTCTCTCATTCCTTGTGGCCAATTCTCTTGTCCACCCATGAGAGTACCTGATCCTACAACCATGCAGAGCATCAACAGTACCATGTTATTATATAAAATGGACACAATATTAGAAGCATATATCCATCAAAAGCATCAAAGCTAAGCATTAAACATCATTCACTAGTACAAAGTCCAATTTAAGTAGCAAGTCCTACCAAGGTGGGTCGTGACATACTACCCTCCTTAGACTAAATATAGTCCACAGTGTTTCTTGCAAAAATATTACATTTTATCTTTATTCAAATAAATAAGGAAAATATCTTTTCATCTCATCCACTTTTTCCAAGTGGTATTTTTCTTAGAATATTGGTCCCATTGGACCCTACACTGTTCTAGAGTTTGTTTCCTCATCGCTTTGGAATTAAACTCCAGAATATTCACTAGTCTCACTTCAATGACATATGGATCTATCACCTACAATTTTGAGACATCCCACACATGATTAGGATCAGCAATGTACTTCCTAAGCAGGGATATGTGGAAAGAGTCATGGATCTTTGATAGGTTGGGTGGTAAGGCAAGTCTATATACCACTATACTAATCTTCTTAGTGATTTCAAAGGGCCCAACAAAATGGGAATCCAACTTAGAAGACTTGATGGTGCTCTTCATGGGTTTGACTCTTAGGAAAACTCTATCTCCCATAGAATAATTATCTAGGTGAATACTTCAAATCAATGTAGCTCTTCTGACGATTGATAATTTCCTTAAGCTTTTGCCTGATCATCTTAAGTTGCTCCTCAATATCCCTGATCATGTCTGGTCTAATGATAATATAATCCTCTAGGTTATCCCAAGATAGAGGAGTTCTGCACCTCTGACCATACAAGGCTTCAAACAAGGCCATTTTCAAGGAAGCATGGTACCCATTGTTATATGCAAACTCAACTAGATGCAAAAAGTCTTCCCATCAAGACTTTTGGTCCATGCAATACATGCAAAGCATATCTTCCAAGATTTGGTTTACCCTTTCTATTTGTCCATCTATTTTTGGATGATATGCAGAGCTAATATTCAACTTCATGCCAACTACATGATGAAGGGCCTACCAAAACTCAGATGTAAATTTGGAGTCCCTATCTAAAATGATTACCTTAGGAAAACCATGCAACCTAAAAATTTCTTTGGTGAATCTATTGGCCACTATCAAGGCATTATCCTTGGTGTTTCCTAGAATAAAATGTATAACCTTGGTCAATCTATTGACCACTACTAGGATTGCATCATGTTGGTATCGGGTCTTAGGTAAACCTACTATGAAGTCCATAGATATCACCTCCCACTTTCAAACTGGTATGTCATGTGGGTATAATTGTCCAGCTGGATGTCTATGCTCAATTTTCACTTTTTGGCATTCCAAACATCGAGCCACAAAGTCAGTGATATCCTTCTTCATACCTGACCAAAAGAAGGTTTTCTTCATGTTCTCCCTCATATTTACCCCTCTTGGGTGAGTATAGTAAGGAGATCTATGCACCTCTTGCATGATTAGTCTCCTTAAATCACTAGTTTTAGAGATCACCACCCTATCCTTAAAACATAAAAGTCCATCCTTTATGCCAAAATCCTTATTCTCTTCAAAATTCCCTTCCATCTTGGCTCCTAATTTCTTTGTAATACTGGATCTTGTACTTGCAATTCTATGACTTGGTCCATTAAGTCCACATGACTATGGGTCAAAGCAACTATATACCTTCTCCTACTCAAGGCATCAACAACCTTATTTTCCTTACCTTTGATATACTCTATACCAAAATCATATTCTACTAAGAACTCAATCCACCTTCTTTTCCATGCATTGAGCATTGGTTGGATAAAGATATACCTCAAGATTTGATGGTCGGTTCTCAACTCAAAAGGCTTCCCTAGTAGATAATGCCACCAAATCTTAAGGGTGTGTACAATAGCTTCTAGTTCCAGATCATGCGTAGCATAGTTGACCTCATGCTTCTTGAGTTTCCTTAACTCATATGCTATGACTGATTCATCTTGGGATAGAAATCCTCCCAAACCTTCCAAAGAAGTGTTAGTACAGACTAAAAAATTCCCTTGTAGGTCTAAAATCTTGAGAATAGGTGTAGTAGTAAGCCTCTGCTTAAGCAACTCAAAAGTGGCTTCACACTTGTCCATCCATTTATATTCCTTTTCTTTGAAGGTTAGTTATGGGGTAGGCTATTTTGGAATAATCCTTTACAAATCACCTATAATACCCTATCAAGCCCATGAAGCTCCACACTTTAGGCACATTAGTAGGCAATGGCTAGCTCAAAATGACCTCTATCTTATTTGGATCAATGACTATCCCCTTCATAGATATGATATGTCCAAGATACTATATCTCAAGAACATAAAAATCACATTTTGATAGATTTCCATAGAGTTGGTTCCTTCTCAACAACCCGAGCATAATCCTTAAATGCTTATCATGCTCTTCCTTATTTTGAGAATATATCAAAATATCATCCAAGAATACTAAGACAAACTAATCTAGATGCTCCCTAAACACACTATTCATCAGATTCATGAATGTTTTGAGGCATTGGTCAGACCAAAAGGTAATACAATGAACTCATAATACCCATACCTAGTCTTAAATGCAGTCTTGTGAGTATCCTCCTCATAGATTCTCAACTGATGGTATCCTAATTTCAAGTCAATATTTGAAAATATGGTGGCACCCTTGAGTTGATCAAACAAATCCTCAATCCTGGGTAAAGGGTACCTATTCTTAATAGTTTCTTTATTCAACATTTTGTAATCTATGCACAACCTCAATGACCCATCCTTCTTTTTAACAAAAAGAATAGGGGCACCCCATGGTGACACATTGGGTTTAATCAATCCATTTTCCAACAACCCTTGAAGTTGCACTTTTAACTCTTGCATCTCAATAGGATTCATCTTATAAGGAGTTCTATGAATAGGTTTTGAGCCTGGTAGTAGCTCAATAGTGAAGTCAAAATCATGCTTAGGTGGTAGTCCCAAAATATCTTTAGGAAAAACATCCCCAAACTCCTGCAAAATTGGGTGCTCCTTTAAAAATTCCTCCTTCCTATCATATTTGGTCTTGTGGTTCAACTTAATGACATAGACCATACCACATTTCCTAATAGATTTCTTTAGCTGCATTGTTGAGATCATATAAGGGAAAAAATACCCTTGCTCACTGTGTATTCTCAATCTCTGCTTGTCCTTACCTATAAAGTCTATCCATCTATCTTGAAAATTAATTATGGCTTCATGAGCCCTTAACCAGTCCATTCCCAAGATGATGTCAAAGGCATGTAGTAATGCTACATATAAGTGCCATAGGGTAGAGTTATTGGGTAGGGTGATCTCAACTATGGGAAAATATTGATCCACTGAGTAGGTCTATCCAGACCCATACTCGACTTTCCACCCTTATGCCAAAAATCCTAGTATTTCTAGAAAATCCTTGACTATACTAGAAGAAATAAAACTATTCATAGCTCCACTATCTATCAAAATCTTAACTTTCTTATCAAACAACTTACCATTTAGAATCATAGGTGTGGCTTGACCATCCAAATTCTTGTTTCTAATTGCTTCATAGATTCTATGGTTGGGTTCCTCTATATTTTTGCTTGGTCCTATTCAATTTGGATATTTGTTTGCATAGTGAGGTCCCCCACAATCATAGCAACCCCCTTTGGGACCAGGGTGTCTTTCTTAGTTTCTTCTCCCTTATCTGCTCGGTTCAATATGGTTCAGGTTATTTTTGTGCCTGAGGGATACTATTATCCTTCCTCTTCTAGAACTTCTTCTTGGAATTCCTTTATTTCCCATCATTTTTATTTTCCAAATTTGGATTATCTTTGCTTTTCTTACCTCTATTCTTGTTCCCATTTCATAAAACCAACACTCTTCATTTTCCTTAAGGCTTGTCGATCTCTTTTGATAATACCACATAGTTAAAGTGGGTCTTGTTCAACTGTAGGTTGGACTCAACTTGATGAGCTAGGTCATATACATTTTGTAGAGTCTCAGGCTTATGCATGTTTACTACCAATATTATCTTAGGATCCACTCCCAAGATAAACTTATGTACCTTCATATTCTCATCCTGCTCATAGAGTGGTACATACTTAAGCAGTTTTACAAATTTTTGGTAGTAAACCTCTACTATCATTGTTCCTTGGATAAGTGTGGAAAATTCCTTGAATTTCTCCACATAATATTGTTTAGTGAGGAATATTTTCTTAAAGGCCTTCACAAACCCTTCCCATGATAGGTTTATTGCCTGAATTTTCTGACCAGATTTAAAAGTATTCCACCACTCCAATCTAGTTTCTTGTAAATGGAGAGTGGCCCAAATAATATAAGTCACTATAAGAATAGTTTTTCATGGAGAAATAGGTCTCCAAATCATTCAACCAAGCTTCAGCTGAATCACCCCCATCCTTTTTGATGAATTTAGAGGTCTTAACATTCTTCATATCCTTGGCTAATTCTACCTCTATAAGAGCCCTAACCTCTTGCTCATCTGAAGGAGGGTTTCCTTCTTATCTAACCTTAGGATTTGTATTCTGACTCACTATAGTTTCCAACATCTATCTCTATTGATCCATTTATTCCTCTATTTGCTCTTGCAAAAGTGAGATAGTAGTAGTGAGGTTCTCCACCTCTCTACTAGAATTCCCTAAAATTTCTCCTAGGGGTCTAGCATTAGCACTATCTTACCTAGCCTATCTTAGTGGTATGGAAGATCCTCTTCTTCCTCTCCTTAAGTTTGATGCCATAGTTTCTTGGCCATACAAAATTTCATAGGTTAGGTTACAATTCTCCTTCACATTGCCTCCTACCTACTAGTTAGTTACATCTTCCAAATGTACTAACACTAAATACTATCATCCACTAATAGTATTGATGGACATTCTAAATTTCACATAAAATTCCATCTCCCAAGAGAATATATTTCTTCCCATAAGTCATCCATCAAGTCAAACATATCTAAGTCCTTTCCAAGGAAGCTTCTAGTCCTACAACCTAGAGCTTTGATACCAACTATAACAACCCTAAAAGCTAACCAACCCGAGAGAGATATTTTTTTTAAAGAACTTAATAAGGTTCTTAAGAGTATCCATGGAATACATATATTGACTAGACATACCCACATTTTGAGTCTATGATGCTGCAAACATCACTCGAGTGGACAAGAGAGGCCAAGCTCCCATAGGTACTAGGGTTTACCTTGTATACCTCCATGGTATAGAGGACACTCTTTAAAAGGTCTCCCCATATTTCTAGCATTCTCCATGAATGTATAATTCTTGACCTTAGCATTAGGATTATCCCATATTAATCCTTAGAGAGGGGGATGCCAATTCCTTCCACCAGCCATAAGTCAGTCTATGTTGGGTCCTTCGATGTAATGCCTTGGTCTAGTTTAACTACACCTCCATGGTGATCCCTTAAACTTCATTCTTATATTTCCCATATCCATGATGGGTATCTAAGCATCAATCACTCCACATGATTGTATTCTCATGGACATAGGAACTAGGTGTTGTTACCCCACAACAACCCAAGTTGAAAAGGAGATTTTAGACAAGGTTACCTTTAGAGCCCTTCCCAAAGAAAACCCCAAGCCCAAAGATAACTCTCTCTATATCTCTCATTTTTTGCAAGTAATAAAACAAGAGCAACTTCTAGCATGGAAGAAAAATACTATCTTATATTAAGCTCACAAATAAATTTAACAAAACCTCTATATTTAAAGCATTCACTCCAACAACATAGATAAAACCATAAAATCAATAATTGATATGAAACCATGAGAAAATTCAATTAAAGATTTATATTTATATATGAATAGTATTTTATTCTATTACAATAAATCCTCTTTCTCCAAGAGTGATTTCCATCTAAATCCTTCACAAGATTCTAAGAATAAATGATTAATCAACTAGCATGATCTGACATCTTCTTCCCTTGACCTCCATAATAGCTTGATAGGATAGTGGGGATTAGAACAACTCATATGCAGGTATGAATGCATTTCTATATGATTCATTGCATAAAAACCACAAGCAAAAGAAGCCCATACTTCTTTCCAAAAATATTTTCCACAAATATTTAAAATTCCTTTTCCATTTCCAAAACCATGCATTTCTATATGAATCAATTCAATAGCAACACAAAAAGAAACCCATACTTATTTTCAAAAAATATTTTCCATAAATATTTAGATTCAAAGGTAAGCACACCATCTAAATATTGTCTTCCACTAATGCAACACTAGTTTTCTATCAAAATATTAACAACAATCTAAAAAGTGCAACGTTGAAGACTTTAGCCATAAAAATTAACATTAGCATAATATTCAATCTAGAAGGGTAGACTCTAATAAAACCAACACAAACTTATCTCATGATTAATCCCTTAGGCCCATCATTGGATTACTTCCCAACACTAAAAATTAGATCATTTAAATGCAACATTTAGATTAACACCAAATCTAAGATTCCATTAATCTATCATTAGATTAATTTGAGACTAAGGTATTAGGTTAATCTTAGATTAATTCCAAATCTAAAAAATTTAATTAACCCATAATTAGATTAATCTCCAAAACTATCCTTAGGTTAATTTCAAATCTAAAGCATTAAATTAATCTATCCTTTGATTAATTTCAAAACTAAAGAATGCATTATATTGATCCATTGTTAGGCTAATACCAAGTCAAAGATTGTATTAATCCTTCATGAGATTAATTCTTATTAATATTTCAATAAATTAATCTGCCATTAGATTAATTTCAAAACTAAGACTATAATAATTTAGTCCATCATTAAATTAATCCCAAACCTTAATATTCTTTTAAAATAATCTATCAATATGTTAAATCCAAACTTAAGAATGTATATAATTAATCTAAGGACTACAAAACTAAGAATACATTAATCTATCATTTGATTATCTGGAAAAATATAGATTAAATTATATGAATATATCAATAGCAAATCTAAAGTTTATATTACAATAACCTATCATTTGATTATTTATAAAACTATAGAATCCATTGCATTAATCCATATTTTGATTAATTTGCAAAAATAAGCATTAAGTTAATCTAATATTAGATTAATAGAAGATTGTGTTAATCCATATTTTGATTAATTTGCAAAAATAAATATTAAATCATATTAATCTACATTATATTAATTAAGGGTCAATTCTGGTAAATCCAAAATCAAACAATGTTAGAAATAATTAATCCCTTTCTTATAACAATCTTAAAGCAACTTGAAAGCACACTTAAACTAAACCAAAAACCAAATAAAACAATAGAAGAAAAGATCCTTGAAATTCCAACCTTATTTTTATCAAAATATATAATTTATACTGCAATCAATCCTAAAGCTTGCAAACATACTACAAAAAATCCATCTAATCAAGCTAGGAAAAACATTATTAAAGAGCGCTATGCACACTATAAACCTAGGTGCATGCTAAAAAACAAACAAATTCAAGCTAACAGGGGGATAAATTTTAAGTCTAAGACCAGGCATACACAACATCGAAGCTATGGTCAACACAAAAGACCACCAACAAGGATCGTTCAGTACCATACTAGCCTCTTTACTATGCTCTTCATTGTGCAAGGAGAATGTGTTCTAAGCTAGAAAAAATGAGCACCTAAACCCTAACTCAAACCTTAACCAAAAACTAGTGAGCGGAGGTAAAACAACATGCAACACAACAGAACAAAAAGAAGAATGCTGGAATCTAGAGAGCATACACAATCAACCAATAAAACAATGGTAGAACAAAAATGAAATATGTAGGACATCATAATGAAAAATGAGGTTCTCCACCTCTTTGTTAGAATTCCCTAAAATTTATCCTAGGGGTCCAACATAAGCACTATCTTGCCTAGCCTTTCTTAGTGGTATGGAAGATACTCTAGTTATTCCTCTCCTTCAATTTGATGCCATAGTTTCTTGGCCATACAAAATTTTATAGGTTAGGTTACAATTCCCCTCCATAATGCCTCCTACCTACTAGTTAGTTACATCTTCCAAATGTACTAACTACTAAATTTTATCATCCACTAATATTATTGATAGGCATTCTAAATTTTACTTAAAATTCTATATCTCAAGAGAATATATTTCTTCCCATAAGTCATATATCAAGTCAAACATATCTAATTCCTTTCCAAGGAAGCTTCTAGTACTACAACTTAGAGCTTTGATACCAACTATAACAACCCTAAAAGCTAACCAACCTGAGAGATAATTTGTTTTTAAAGAACTTATTAAGGTTCTTATGAGTATTCATGGAATACATATATTGACTAGACATACCCACATTTTGAGTCTATGATGCTGCAAACATCACTCGAGTGGACAAGAGAGGCCAAACTCCCATAGGTACTAGGGTTTGCCTTGTATACCTCTCTGATATATATGACACTCTTAAAAGGTCTTCCCATATTTTTAGCATTCTCTATGAATGTATATTTCTTAACCTTAGCATTATGATTATCCCATATTAATCCTTAGAGAGGGGGGGATGCCAATTCCTTCCACCAACCATAAGTCAGCATATGATGGGTTCTTCGATGTAATGCCTTGGTCTAGTTTAACTACACCTCTGCGGTGATACCTTAAACTTCTTTCTTATCATTCCCATATCCATGATGGTTATCTAAGCATTAATCACTTCACATTATTGTATTATCATGGACATAGGAACTATGTGTTATTACCCCACAAAAACCCAAGTTGAAAAGGAGATTTTAGACAAGGTTACTTTTAGAGCCCTTCCCAAAGAAAATCCCATGCCCAAAGATAACTCTCTCTATATCTCTCATTTTTTGCAAGTAATAAAACAAGAGCAACTTATAGCATGGAAGAAAAATACTATCTTATCTTAAGCTCACAAATAAATTTAACAAAACCTCTATATTTAAAGCATTATCTCCAACAACATAGATAAAACCATAAAATCAATAATTGATATGAAACCATGAGAAAATTAAATTAAAGATTTATATTTACATATGAATAGTATTTTATTCTATTAAAATAAATCCTCTTTCTCCAAGAGTGATTTCCATCTAAATCCTTTACAAGATTCTAAGAATAAATGATTAATCAACTAGCATGATCTGACATCTTCTTCCCTTGACCTCCATAATAGCTTGATAGGATAGTGGGGATTATAACAACTCATATGCAGGTTTGAATGCATTTCTATATGAATTATTGCATAAAAACCACAAGCAAAGAAGCCCTTACTTCTTTCCAAACATATTTTCCACAAATATTTAAAATTCATTTTCCATTTCCAAAACCATGCATTTCTATATGAATCAATTCAATACAACACAAAAAGAAACCCATACATATTTCCAAAAAATATTTTCCATAAATATTTAGATTCAAAGGTAAGCACACCATCTAAATATTGTCTTCCACTAATGCAACACTAGTTTTCTATCAAAATATTAACAACAATCTAAAAAGTGCAACGTTGAAGACTTTAGCCATAAAAATTAACATTAGCATAATATTCAATCTAGAAGGGTAGACTCCAATAAAACCAACACAAACTTATCTCATGATTAATCCCTTAGGCCCATCATTAGATTACTTCCCAACACTAAAAATTAGATCATTTAAATGCAACATTTAGATTAACACCAAATCTAAGATTCCATTAATCTATCATTAGATTAATTAGAGACTAATGTGTTAGGTTAATCTTAGATTAATTCCAAATCTAAAAAATTTAATTAACCCATAATTAGATTAATCTCCAAAACTATCCTTAGGTTAATTTCAAATCTAAAGCATTAAATTAATCTATCCTTTGATTAATTTCAAAACTAAAGAATGCATTATATTTCAAAACTAAAGAATGCATTATATTGATCCATTGTTAGGCTAATACCAAGTCAAAGATTGTATTAATCCTTCATGAGATTAATTCTTATTAATATTTCAATAAATTAATCTGCCATTAGATTAATTTCAAAACTAAGACTATAATAATTTAGTCCATCATTAAATTAATCCCAAACCTTAATATTCTTTTAAAATAATCTATCAATATGTTAAATCCAAACTTAAGAATGTATATAATTAATCTAAGGACTACAAAACTAATAATACATTAATCTATCATTTGATTATTTGGAAAAATATAGATTAAATTATATGAATATATCAATAGCAAATCTAAAGTTTATATTACAATAACCTATCATTTGATTATTTATAAAACTATAGAATCCATTGCATTAATCCATATTTTGATTAATTTGCAAAAATAAGCATTAAGTTAATCTAATATTAGATTAAAAGAAGATTGTGTTAATCCATATTTTGATTAATTTGCAAAACTAAATATTAAATCATATTAATCTACATTATATTAATTAAGGGTCAATTCTTGTAAATCCAAAATCAAACAATGTTAGAAATAATTAATCCCTTTCTTATAACAATCTTAAAGCAACCTGAAAGCACACTTAAACTAAACCAAAAACCAAATAAAAGAACAGAAGAAAAGATCCTTGAAATTCCAACCTTATTTTTATCAAAATATATAATTTATACTCCAACCAATCCTAAAGCTTGCAAACATACTACAAAAAATCCATCTAATAAAGCTAGGAAAAACATTATTAAAGAGCGCTATGCACACTATAAACCTAGGTGCATGCTAAAAAACAAACAAATTCAAGCTAACATGGGGATAAATTTTAAGTTTAAGACCAGGCATACACAACATCGAAGCTATGGTCAACAAAAAAGGCCACCAACAAGGATCGTTCAGTACCATACTAGCCTCTTTACTATGCTCTTCATTGTGCAAGGAGAATGTGTTCTAAGCTGGAAAAAATGAGCACCTAAACCCTAACTCAAACCTTAACCAAAAACCAGTGAGCGGAGGTAAAACAACATGCAACACAACAGAACAAAAAGAAGAATGCTGGCATCTAGAGAGTATACACAATCAACCAATAAAACAATGGTAGAACAAAAATGAAATATATAGGACATCATAATGAAAACCAAAGCATAACAATCACCAAAGCCATGATTAATGCCTAACAACAAGGAAGATGATTTGTTGGCATATGATCCTTCATCCCTTTTAATCCCTACTATGTTTATCCTTGCATTGCACATCAACAAGTTTTCTCTTATTTGTACTCCTAATCCTCACGATGTGTTCTCTCATTCCAACCAATGTCTTCCTAAAAGACCCAAAGAAAGGAAGTATTTACCAACATCCACTATCACCTTAATCAAGTGCTACTCCTAAAAAATAAGGAAGGAGAAACAAAAATATCTTTCATTAACTTAAGGCGGCTCCACCATTTCCAAAAAAAGGTATTAAGTGCACCACCACCAAGGTTAAAGGTATTCCATTATTAGCCACAAACAAGATAAAACAAATGTTTGAAACTAAAAACTCAAGTATTTATTTAATAGATTATTTACCAACCTTAGGAAAACAATAATTAACATCAACCAATTAATCCTTCAAGAACACAAGGAGATAATAAAAAACCATCATACCAAAAGCAAGAACAAATGCACTTCCTTGATGTTTCGTACTATTGTTTTATCCTTAAGTGAGTGGCTCCTTATTTAAGATAGACTTAAGCCATCATCAACTCATGTTAAGGAAAATCGTTACAAGAAACTTTCATGGTCCAATGGTACGGACATGAGCATAAGCAAAACTATAATGCACCTACATGAAAGGGTATTCATCCATGTTACCCTAAGCTATTTTATGAACAAGTCATCATCATCATTTCCCCTTCAATATGGTCTCTCATTTCTTGTGGTTAATTCTCTTGTCCACCCATGCGAGTACCTAATCCTACAACTATATAGAGCATCAATAGTACCATATTATTATATATAAAATGGACACAATATTAGAAGCATATATCCATCAAAAAATAATAAACCTAAGAATTAAACATCATTCGCTAATACATAGTCAGATTTTAGAAGCAAGTCCTTCCAAGGAAGGTCGTGATATATGCACTCCTATATGGTATATCTATGTAGTCATTAATTGGTGATGGCTATCCATGTTTACTTTTGGTTCAAGTATAGGAAGGAAATCTGGTGGAAGTAGCTCCTGTGGTTTGAACCATGAGCTTGTCAATTACTAAAAATAGTGTGGTTGTGACCAACTCTCTTATGTAACAAAAAAAAATTCTAGGAAAGGAAAGCACTCATTAATTTTATGAATGAGTGACCAAAGTAGGTAAGAAGGGGAATTAAATTATTTTTTCTCCTTAAAATACCCTAACTAAATGTTCATTATCTTAGAGATATAAGTTACGTAATATCAAAGTTTGGGATGCCATGCAACATCTCAGACTTCATGGAGCATACCCAAATACTCAACTTTATCATTAAAACTTATCTACAACATAGGCAATGACTAAAAATATGAGCTATGCCTCTTTTTTAAACACAAAAATTTCAAGGAAAATATTAAATTCTTTATTCTCAATGGGATTATTTAATTGCATCACTAAAAATTCTTCCCAATTTTTATGATTTTGTTTTTAAAGAACTTGACCTATGCTTTCAAGAAGCAGGTGATCCACCTAATATTTTAAACTCTTATGTATATTAATTTATAGATGGCTTTTGGCATGATTATATGGGAGGTAAATCTTAATTCTTGGGTATAACACCATTTACCATTTATTGTACCTCCTCATACATGGGTGCATGACTTGAGGGCAATCCTAGAATTGTGACACCAAAAATTGACCTAGTTCTGAACTCCACAACTTGGTGATAATCCATGTATTGCTCAAATTCATGCTATAGCATATAAGTGCTTCTATTTGGCATTCACTAGGTTTATCCTTCAAATTTGCCTTAAAGGATCATATGCTTTCTCAAATATTTTCTTGGGTCTAAGAAAATGTAACATTGATTGCTCTAGTTGCATTTATAAGCTCTGATTTGTACTAATTTTTAATCTGTTAAGTGGTTAGTGTTGATAAAATCAAATCCTTAAAATTCTAAGATATCCCTAAATAACACCCCCTTTAATGACTAATCCAAATACAATCCCAAGCTTATTGTTAAATTTTACAATTTTTTTCTACCTAAGGGTTTAGTCATTACATTGACAAATTGTTTAGAAGTCAGATAATAATTTAGATAAATTCATTCATGCTCTACTAGTTATTGGCTATAGTGATGATATGCTTCAGTTTTTTAATGTTTTAGCATGATAATTTGGATTTTCTTCTAAGTTAAGCATGCTTTGATTATCACAATAAAGAAATGTTTATGCTATTTGAATTATGTGAAGATTATACAATATGCATCACAACCAAACAAATTCATCACCTACGCTACATGATTTTTATATTATTCTTTAGTTTATGATAAAACAACTATATGCTAAAATTTAATTTACCATTGAATAAACCTTGATCCAAGAGCAAATATATAGCTAGTAGTGGATTTGTAATCATCAAATGGTCTTGACTAGTTTACATCAGTCTATCCAACCAATAAAAAATCATTAGACTACTAGTATAATATGTCAAAGTTAAGGGTTTCTTTGATATATCTAAGAATATATTTTATAGATTGCCAATGCCCTCTTTGAGGATTTGACATGAAAAGAGATAAATAACTCAATATAAAACATAAATATATCAAGTGGTTATAAGATAAATTAATATGTCCACCACTTGATATATTAACTCATTGACTAGAAAGGAATCATAATAGGCTAACAATTTTAGCCCAACTTCCATAGGTATATATGTCGAATTAGAATAATTCAATCAAAACATTTTGAAAAGTGTTTTGGCATATTTGCTTTGTGATATAAAAATACTATGGTCAAGTTGCCAAAATTCTAGACCTTGGCAGTAACAAAGGAGTCTTAAATATGTCATAAAATATACTTGAGATCGAACCTGTGGCGGAAGTAATCATGAACGCACATGATTTCATGCATTTTTTGAAGTAATTATCTAGGATGGACTGGGATGTGAATACTGCATTTGCTTCCACCTAGAATAAAGGTGTTGTTATCATACATGGAGTGGAATTTCAAGTCGATGTCCACATCTTTGTTGAAATAATAGGCCAACCATCGGTGGGAAGAACTGTCTATAGAGATAAACAAAACTAGGACATGAAGCTAAAGGAGTTTGAGCCAAGATCAAGTTTGTGCAAGCTCATAAAAATAGGAATGGTTAGAGAGGATTTATGCACCCTGTGGAAGGATGTCATGAAACCAATGATGGAATATATTATGATTGATGACCCAGGTTCCCCACTTAGGAGTTTTCACATAGCCTTTGTGAATCATTTCAGGGAAGTGAAACCTCTCAATATCCTTGATATTCTATTTTTATATATGGATTATTCCATAAAGGAAACTTGCTCGAAGAAAGATGAGGCTTGGCCCTCACATCAAGGATTGTTTAAGATAATTTACAATAATTTATTGGAGAATTTTCCAAAAGGAAAAGTTATTTCATAGGAGCAGCAAGCAGATTCCAAATAGACCATAGAGGAGGATATGCTATTTAACCCATCCTCAAGTGCTCGTGGGTCCAAGAAGAGGAAATTGGAAGGTAAATTTTTGGATGCTAAGAAATTGATAAGAAATAAGTTCAAGGTGGAGGATCACCCTACCCCGATGAGAAGCTTCCAATGCTTAAAATACAAATTCTTTCAGAATCAAGGAAAAATGCATGGTTCCATTGAGGATGAGCTCGAGGATGTTGTGGTCAAGATACTTCAAGAGTACATCATAAAGACTACTATTGCTACCATATCTCTAATGGAAAGTGTAGTAAATGCAAGCATGGTGACCATTGTCTAGATGAAGGGGCACAAAAATACTCTAAACATATTGTTCTTCTACGATACTTTCTCTAAGGATCACCTAGAAAAGAATATCGTAAGAGCCAACGCTGGTGCCAAGGAGGATGATGTGGTGGAAATTGCCAAGGAAGTGTTCAAGGAAACTCCTAAGTATGTCAAAAAGGATGACACCAAGGATTCTACAAATGTGTAATTATCTGCTGTCTTTGGGTTTTTTCTAGTTGGGATGTTTTGTTTTCTATTCCATCCTTTTGGACTATTTCTAGTTTTTTTGAAAGTCTTAGAATTTTTATGGATGTAATTAGGTTTTCATGGATTTTGCATCCTTTAATCCTAATTCTATACTAAGGCGTTAGGACACCTTTCAAATTCCCTCATCAATACAATTTTGTTAACTTACCAAAAAAAAAGTAATACCAAATTAGATTTTACTTAGTGAATTAGGTGGGGTCCACTCCTGGTAATAAATAATTCATCACCATATATAAATAGAATTATAATTTATTATTTGTAGTTCTGATATAGATATTAGGACTAGAAAAGCTTTGACTAAATCCATAATCTTCATGATGTTGGTCAATTTTGAAATACTAAGGTAGGAGATCTTGCTTAAGTCTATATAGGGACTTAATCAATTTGTAAATGAGATATTTTTTGGTATCTAAAACCCTTGTGGACACACTCCAATTATCCATTATGGAAGGTAATATTAACATCCATCTGATATATTTGCCAACCAAACTACGCTAAAATAGAAATAACTGATAAAAAAACCATTATCTTTGTAGTTCGAACATATGTCTCTCTATAGTCTATACCTTCCTCTTATGCATAACCTTTAGTAACTAAACAACCTTTGAAGATATCAATTGAACCATTTAATTTACATTTTCCTTTGTAATCCCATTTACAATCAATGAATTTATTTCCATGGGATAATTCACATAGTTCTCATGTTTTATTATTCATTAAAGAGTTAAATTCTACCTTCATGGTAGCTTGCCAATATGGTTTACCTTTGGATTCTTCATAGATGCTAGGTTTAAAAACCTGTGAAACTAAAAAAAAATTTGCTTGTTCATTCACTTTTCTAGGATATTTTCCAAATCACCTATATCACCCAACTATCACTTTCTCATCCTCAACATCTTTCATTGTTTGTGTATACTATTTGGTGGTCGTTGTGGCTCTTGTTGTTAGTGAACTTAACTTGGGTGTACCTTTGTTAAGCTTTGCTCTCCAAGGTCATCCTAAAGTGGATTTTCAATATGTTAATATGGTTGAGTCTTTACATCTTTCTTTTCATCATCAATCTTTGATGTATCATGTTCCAACTAAACCTCACAATATTTTATAGTACCATCAATAGTTCTAGAACTTATAAAAATATAAAAATCTCAATGGGTTTACCATCATCAGATAAGAAAGGAGTCTTCTAATGTATAATAATTTCTCTACTAATTATAATATTGTTAGTAGAGACATCAAATAATTTGTATAACTTAGATTTTTTACTATAGCCAACAAACACAAACCTTGATTTTAATATCTAGCTTACTTATTTTCTCCTTAGGAATTAATTTAAAAGCAACACAAGAAAAAATATGAAAATGACTAACTAAATATTTTATTCTAGACCACACTTTTTTAAGAGCAACATTCTTTAGAGATTTATATAAACACCTATTGAGAATGATGATTATAATTTTTACTATTTTACCTGGTAATATTATGGTATATTTTGCCTATGCACCATGCATATGCCCATGTCCATAATTTTCATGTTCCCCCTCTTTACTACCCCATTTTGTTGTGGAGTGTAAGGATTTGTATACGATCTGTGTAGACCCTCATGTTTGTGGAAATCCTAAAACTATTTTGAGGTAAACTCACCTCCATAATATGACCTAAATACATTAATTTTCCTTTCAAATTGTTTCTCTACAAGGGACTCAAAATTTTGAAAGTATGAAAAATATTAAAACTTATACTTGAGGAAGTATACCCGCAGTTTCCTCAAATAACCATCAACCACCAATGAAAAATATTTTGCATCATAAACCAAAGGTGTATTCATTGGACCACAAAATTAATATGCACTAATCCAAAACACATTTTGCATGCCAAGACTTATCTTCCTCATATGATTGGTGACTCTATTTTCTACGTTGACATATTACACATAAATGCTATTGCTTCTGAATATATGTAAATCCATAAAATAGGTTAATTAGAACTAATAAATACTTATAATTGAGGTGACTAAACCTCTCATGACAAAAATAAAACTATTGCCTTCAATTGCCAAGGAAAATGGACTAATAAACTTGTCATTGAATAACTTGTATAGTGACTTCTCACCTATACCAAGAGAATTTTTTTTTTTTTACCCACATACACCACCTCACATTGTTTTTATGAAAATACACAAGTTGAGAATTCTTGGTGATTTCACTAATGTACAAAAGCTATTTGTTTATAAATTATTGTTCATTGTTACTTAGCATCATCATACCCTTCAATAAAGTATGATTGACCATTACCAAGTAAAATAGACTCGTTCTTACTTAGATATTCAATGAAATTAATGTAGACACCAAAAAATAGTAAATTAATTTGTTAATTAATTAATCATGGTTAATTAATACATTTAATATCAATTAGAACTAACTAATATTAAACATTCATATCCTAAGTATTAATCAATTAATTAGTTAATTGGTGCTTTAGGTTGCATAATTATTTACCCATCCTCGTGGATGCATTGACCCTCATCTATACCCATCCACATCATCCCTGGAACTGGTAGTTCTACCTCCAATTTTTTGGACCGATCACACGCACATAAAATATCTTCATCCAAAAGTGTGTAGGCAAAAGCAACATTGTTCTATTCATGAAATTAAAATTTATGTAGAAGAGAATGCCTAGTTTAGCTTGTAATAAATGAAGCTAATATTAGTGAAACAAAAATTATCCCAACAAACTCAAATCTGAGCATATGCTAACAAATTAAGTTGGCAAATTTACAATAATGTAATAATATATTATACGCTATATCCTATAGCCTAACATTCCCCCTTATTACATTATTTTATGTACATAGAGAGTTGCAAAACAACTTAAATTTGACACGTGCAAGTGCCTTAGTGAAAATATATGCAACCTATTCATTGGTGGGAATGTACTAGAGCTGTATCTTGTGCTTTGGAACATCATCTCGTGACATTGAGTGTTAATATGCTTTGTTCATTCATGGAATACTAGATTCTTGACGAGTTTTAAAACACCTTGGTTATCACAATTCAAGTGGATTGGAATATTCTTTGGAAGGCCCATACTTGAAATAATGTGATGTAAACATATCACCTCACACACTACTCCTCATGTTGTATGATACTTTGCCTCTGTAGATGAAAGTGCAACGCTAATTTTTTGTCATCTATAGATCTAGAATAATCTAAGTTTGTGTATCCTTGCAAGAATAAATTATCATTCTTCTTATAATCCAGGCCATATTCTAGTGTACCATGAATATAGTGAAGAACTCACTTTATTTCCTTCCAATGACCAACCTTAGGTTCTTGCATGAACCTTGAAAGATAGCTTACAATAAATCTGATATTCGACCTGGTATTCATTAGATATATGAGACTCCCAATCAACTATCAATAGACATTTCCATCTACCTAAGGAGAGTTATCGTATTGAGACAGTTGTAGCCCTATTTCCATGGGAGTTACTTTTAGCTTAAAATTTATCATTCACTAATTTTTAATTAATGCCTTGGCATACATTGTGTAACCCTAATGTGGTTCTTTTTCTACACAACTTCCAAGTTAAGAAAATAATGAAGAAGCCCAAGCTCTATAATTTTAAATGACTTTTTCAAGTCACCCTTCATTGCTGCAATCATATATTCTAAACTTCCAGTGATGATCAAATCATCTACATAGAGAATAAGGATCAATATTTTATAACCAACCTTCTTGAAGTAGAGATTAGCATCTGATGGACTTCTCTTGAATCCATGCTATAGAAGGTTATTATCAATATTTATGTACCAAGCTCTCAAAGCTTGTTTCAACCCATACAAGGACTTGATCAGTTTGTAAACTTTTTGTTCTTGTACTTGTAAAACAAAGCCTTCAAGTTGATTCATGTACACTTCTTATTTTAAATCACCATTTAAGAAAAAACTCTTCATATCCATATGATGAAGCTTCCATCTAAATTGTGCTACCATTACACATAGTACATGAATGGTAGTCATTTTTACAGTTGGTGCAAATGTCTCTTCATAGTATAAGCCTTATTTTTGAGCATAGCCCTTTGCAACAAGGTGGGATTTATGCTTATTAATAGTTACATATGTCTTATACTTGACTTTGTATACCCATTTGCAGCCAATGGGTTTCTTAACAACAGGCAGATCAAATGACTCCCATGTTTTATTGTTCATAAGAGATATATTTTTAGCATCCATAGTTGCCTTCCATTGAGGTACACTAAAAGCTTCTTGAATTGAAGTGGGTTCATGTTCCACAACTGTAGTCTTCTGATTCACTACTATCTTCTTCTTCTTCACCATATGCATCATCTACATCTTCAAATTCTTCTCTTTTCTAATAAGATATACTTCGAGTACGTGGCTAATATGAAGTGAGATCAGGTCGTGCATCTAATTTTGAATCTCTCATAGTGCTAGTATACCATTTTGGATCTTTCTTCTATTTTGGGGGAGTCTTTGTCTTAGGCTCCTCAAAATATAGGTATATAGCAGGATATGTGTCTTTGATTTTTTTTGGTGCATCCAACTTGGGATTTTTATCAAATACCACATCTCAAATTATATGAATCTTATTATTTTTAGGGTCAATCAATTGATACCCCTTGGATTATTCATCATAACCAGGAAATATACATTACAGGGTCTTCTCATCTAACTTGTGCATTTTCATCTTTGGAATGTGCATGAAGTATTTGCACCCAAATATTTTGAGATGAGAAATGGAGGTATTTTTTACAATCCATGCTTCTTGTGGTGTGACTCCTTGAAGAGATATTGTGGGTGCTCTATTCAAGAGATACACAATAGTAGTGACAACTTTTACCCAATATTGTTGCCCAAGATGTGCATTTGTGAGCATACATCAAACCATCTACATGATGGAACGATTCCTCCTTTTAGTAACTCCATTTTTCTGAGGGATATAGGTAGTAGTAAGTTGTCTTTTTTATCCCATGAATAGTGAGATATTTTGAAAACTCATAGGAGGTAAATTAACCATTCAATTTGAGTAGAGGGCCTTGATTGAACAGCCTGATTCTTTCTCAACAAGTTTATTAAACTTTTGAAAATACAAGAATGCATCTGACTTCAGTTGTAGAAATAAAACCCACATATTTCATGAGTAGTCATCAAAAAATAATTAAAAGTACTTATATCCACCAAAACTATTTGGTATTGGTTTGCACAAATCAATGTGTATCGACTCTAATGGTATTTTGGCTCTTGAAGAGCTCGATTCAAATGGCACTTGATGTTGCTTTCCTATTAAGAAATATGAGCAAATAAGAAAATTATGAGAAAGGTTTGGCAGACCTAACACCATATCATGCTTACTCAATTCAAGTAGATAGCCTAAAATTATATTCTCATATCATTTGTACCATAAGGAAGTAGCTTCTTTTGTGTTTGTAGCCATGGCAACATGAGAAGTATAGATAGCATCTAATACAAACAAACCATGTTTATAGGAATACGTTGCGATATGTTTACCCTTCTTGGTAATGTAGCAATGCTTTTGTCCATTAACAACTTTGAAGTCAACCACCATATGTTTATCCAAAATTTGAGGCACAAACAACAAGTTGTTGGCCAATCCTAGGATATATAGGACCTTCTCAATTTGGTATTTTCCATTGGGAAGAGTTACTAGAACATTACCTTCTCCTTGGAATTTGTAGGTCATATCATTGATAATTATTACCAGTTTGCCTTCTTTTTCCTCAAATGTGTCAAATCACCTTTTGTCACCAATCATGTATTTGTTGGCATCATAATCAAAATACCAAACATTATCTTTATATTTGGTATTTGTTTGAGTCATGAGCACCTTGTGTGCCCTCTCAAAATCTGAATTTGATCCTTCTATAGCAATATTTCCCTTCTATTTTTTATTTCTTCTTTGTGGTTTGTTTTGGTCCTTTTTCTATTGTTGTTGCTTATTCTTGAATCAACACTGGTGGTGTTATGATTATCTATATTACAAATATTGCAATACCTCTTCTTTGAGGTGTCTTTTGTGAGGAATTGGTGTTGGAACCCTTCAAGGAAGACCCCTTATAAAAGTAGCCCTTTTGCTTATTTCCAGATTTCTTAGAAACAATGCATTGTTGGACACTTCATCTCTATGGTTGTTATTTGCTTTGTGTTGTTGAAGCAAATTAACTAGGTCTTCAAAAGTGACTACTCTGTTAGAAAATTGAAGTGAAGTGACCATCATTCTAAAGAAATCTGGTAAAGTTCTAAAAATAATTGAGGTTAAGAGCTTATCTTCTACTTTCTCACCCATTGTATTCATCTTAGCTCTCAATTCTATAACTCTGCAAATAAATACTTATACACTTTCTCTATTTTCATGCTAAGAGTGTGAAGTTGGGATTGAAGGTTAAGGATCGTGGCTTGATTATTTCCTTCATATATGGTGCACAATGTATCCCATGCATGTTTTACATGCTCTTTGTCACAAATATGTGGTTGAATTTCATCAGCAGTGGTAAGACTTATGATCATTAGTGATCTTGCATCAACATCATCATATACTTCTTGTTATCATATATTGTAGTGGCGCATTTGAGTTTTCCAGTCACAAAATCCCAAAATTTTCAACTTGTAGTATTACTCTCATATTTATTTTCCATGGATTAAAATTTGGACCTTTGAGAAGACGTGAATATGTCAAGTATGCTTTAGCAATGGCCATTGTGAAGGTTCCTTATATCACCAAATTGGTCCCCCTTTCTTTATACCATGAAAGTAGTACTAAAAGGGATTCACTACTATCTTTGACACCTGCTTAAAAAACCTTCCACATATGTAGGGTGCCAAGTCCCTTAAATAATTTGGAAGATGATTTAGTTGGAGGATTTATGCCAAGCAATAGTAGTGAATGGCATAATAATGGAGTGAATATCAATCAAATTGGCTTTCCTTATTTATCCTTAATGATTTATAGAGAAAAATAGCTCATAATTCATTGTTTCAACTATATTAGGCATTAGATACAGTAGCCCAATGCATGACAGCATCATCTGTAAGTGTGGACCAGAGGTACCATAAAATATCGAGCATTGCTTTGTGCAATAAATTGCACAAAAAGTAGGTATAAATTTGAGGTCTTATTGTTGCTTCAATACAAATATGCTAATGCATAAAAATAATAATTAAATGCATCATACATACATTTTTTATCATGCCCACAATTTTTTTTTTTTTAAGGTGTTGGATTCAACCGAAAATGCACCTTTTACAATGCCAATTAGGTGTCGGATTCAACCGAAAATGCACCTTTTTACAATTTTTTTTTAGTAGTTTTGATTTACAAAAATGATATTCACTTATTTTGCTTTTCCCTTGAAATTTACATAAAAAAATAAAGTTTTGATCCCCTTTGTGTTTTATTTTGCAAAAATAATAACAAGGTTTTGTGTGCAATTTGTAGCCCTCTTTTCTTGAAATGTGCCTTTAAGTTTTGCAAAAAATCATAATGTTTGGATTTTGCATGATTTTTGTTTTGCAAAATATTGTGCCTCTTTTGTTTGCATAAAAATAAATATAAGTTTGAATGATTTTTGTTATGCAAAATAAATATTGCCTTTTTTTGTAGCCCCCCCCACCTTAAATAAACTTGCATATAAGTTTAATTAGATAAAATAATTTAATTAAATAAGTAGTTAAATCAATTAACTAATTAAATAATTCATTAAAAATTAACTAATTAATTAATAAAAAAATTATTTAATTAATTAGTTTAAATAATAAAAAAATAATGCATATAAAATTTTTAATAAAAAAATGGTTTTTATTTTTAGAAACTCAGGGGGCACCAACTTTGCCACCCACTCAATGATCTGAGCACATGGTGAACAACCACCCGACCAACGGTCTGAACACACATGGTAAATTGTCAAGTCAATCGAATGACCAAAGCATAGTCAACACATTCCAAACGATCATATTGGCACACATTTCAATGGTAACTAACAACATGTTGTCTCCAACTGATAGTAGCTCCACGTAGGTGCCGTCTTGACCACCTTTGGGTGGTTGATTCTTAATATGCACCTTCACACATATAAAACCCTCATGACACTGAAGCATGGTGCATGTGGGATAAAACCCACAAATTATTTTGATGCCTTCCACTCAAGCAAACCAAAACGTACCCAAAAAAATTGTTGGTGGTCACTTGGAAAATAAAGGTTGGCTGCAAGTGTGAGAGATTTGATTGGATAAAGATAAAACCTTATGGAAAGGTTTAATTTTGTATTTTCATAATTTTTTATTCTCTCTGCATGATTCCATCTATGTGATCCATCGGTGATTTACTTCGATGGGGTACAAAGGCTATGATAAAGCCAATGTTATAGTGATCAGGCCGATCTAAACTATGCTGGTACAACACTATTCTATCATAGACTAATATCAAGGTATTTGATGGTAATCAATTGCAATCAAGAAGTCCTAGTAGGGCACTTCTTCAAGCAAATACAGAGCATTGTACCGACATCATCGCTGAGTCATAACTCAAAGATCACGATTGTGGGTGTAGGAAATGTGGGGATGGAGATCACTCAAATAATTTTGATGTAGGACCTCACCAACGAGCTGGACTTGGTGGACGTCCAAGCCAACAAATTATGTGGTGAGATGCTTGATATCTAGCACGCTATGACTTATGGTGCAGTGAAGTAGGGCCTGTAGTGGATCGAGGCACTCTCTTGGCCTTGGCTATGGTGGCTATGCATTATAGGATTGTGGGAGCAATGGTTACACACTCTGGCTACACGGATTGAATACAACCTCCCCTGGTCATGGTTGGGTGGGTCCTGTAATTTTTTTATTCAAATCGCTGTTGCGATTTTTGCCAGCAACACATTGGATCATGACAAATATTTTTTTTATAACTCCTAATTAAAGAAAATAAGGGCTTCTACATAAGTTATCTATTTTGGAATGTGATCAAGGCGTACAGGGGGTTTGATATGCACCCATTCAGAGATCAACCACCTCTCATCCAAAACAAAGAAGAAATGAGAAAAATAATATATGTCTTTTTCTCTCGATCTTTTGCTCTCTTGCTCTGATACCAATGTAGGTAGAATCAACATTATTCTATTCATGAAATCATAATTTATGTAGAATATTAGAAAAATATAAATTATGCTAACAACCTCTAATCTAAGCATATGCTAACAAATTAAGTTGGCATATTAACAATAATGTAATAATAGATTATATGCTATATCCTATAGCCTAACAAAGTGAACTAAAGATACTAATATTTCCACCTCTAGGCCACAAAGGAAGGATAATCATGCACTTAGTTAACTAAACATGCACAATATGCTCATAATGCACTTTCACTTAAAAATACTTATTTAAATAAAATAAAATATATTTAATTCAAATATAAAAATCAAATCAAATCATGTGCATCTAGTTAATTGGTCAAGAAAAGCTTAACCATATGCAATCCTATAATTAAGAAATCAATGCAAGGAGATAGCTCTTAGTTACATGCACTTAACTGATCGAGCCACCTCCTTATCCCTTCACCCTAGGAAAATTATAAATAAGACCTCACCTCCTTGATGGAGCATGAGGATGGACATTGTAGTGAAGCCCTAATGAATTTTCAAGCAACCACAATAATATTACTCCTAATATATTGACATTCCACCATACCCATCCTGTGAAGAACCTGTTTGTATCCTTTCGTAGGTCTATATCCACTCCTAAATACCTTTTGCATGAGATATGTCATGACCATCCTACCTTGAATGGTCTTGACCCACAATCATCCAACCCTAGATGATCAAATTCTAGCCTATGTAGGAAGCCTCCCAATGCAATATGGCTTAGTTACGAATTAAAAACATCCCATGGCAATGCAACGACACAAACAACAACAACAACAAAAAAAATGGTGTATAGATGGTAAAAAGCAGTCTCATTTCATTTTTCTTCCTCATGTTTATCGCTTTGTTAATACTTGCAGTGATTTTATCTTATTTGTAGTTGGGCCTCACTTAAAGAGGCCTAACAAATTTTACTGACTCTTTAAAAATTTGCATGTGGGTAGGTCCCATAGGTACAAACTAAGGTTAGAAAAAAAATTAGACAACAACTGGAAGGCACCCGAGCCCATGAATCTACCATTCCTTGGCCACAATGATACACACAGTGCAACTATTCACCCAAAAATTATTGTAGATCGTGATCATTTAACCTCAAATGGTCACCATCCTATCTATTCCATATATGATAGATGCAGGCCCAAACATTGATCCAAAAGCACCACATATAGCCCCAATTAGGGTTCAATGTAGTAGTGATCACCATAAAATTTACTTGAATACTTGTTGTAGCCATGAGAGTACCGAAGCACCATTATATTTGCATAATAGGAAACACTCATTTTTTATTATAAAACCCATGCATGGGTAAATAGTGTAAAGAACAGAGAAAGCACAACAACATTTCAAAATTTAATATTATATTCATTACTTTTTTCATTTTATATTGCATGGTGCATACTTTTTTCATCTACAAGATGGTAATCATGGTGGGACCCATCCCTTAAACTTTTGATTTATGCAATTTTCTATGTTGCTATCATTTTATGCTTAATTTCAATATTTTGCTATCTTCTAACTTTTGCTGCATTCAAAAAATCTGATAGGTTTCTATTTTCTACTTTTACACAGGTCATAGAATACATAGGAGTAGGACCATCTAACCCTGGATGACCACATAGTACAACCATCTGCACCTGGAGGGTCTCAAACAAAAATTATCTCATCATGAATGGTCGTAATGCACAATCACCTCTACCTTTGGTCTTCGACACAACACATGACTATAGGTAGGGAACTATCATTTTTTCTATTTTTAATATATTTTCATAATTAGATTGCTTAAAATAATTTTATGTTTAGATAGCAATTACTTCCATTAAGTAATAATTTCATAACATGTTAGATCATATTTGGTTTTCAAAATAATGTATGCTACATTTGTGTGAAGAAAGGAAAAAAGAGCATATTAGATTTCTTTCCTCACATTAAAAGAGACTACATTAGGCATCATATCTAGGAATCAAAATAATGAAATAAACTTAAGCAATATAAAAATATAAATCACACACGGTTCACTAAAATATCAATGAGTGAGATTTCATCACCAATCATTGATCGAGATCAATGGTGGTGGGCTTCAACCCCATCCATTGGCTTACACCCTAGCAACCGTAGTGGCCCCCATGAATGGATTTTTAGATTTTATTATAAAACATTTCTCTAATTTTGGATGGATTCCAAAGTAGGAAGGTTAGACACCCTTCAATTCCTAGGGCTTAATAATTTATGGAATCGCAACTGTCGTTCATGCCCAAGCCAACATAAGGGTAAAGCAAAATACCATATGGGTTGGTAGCAAGGCAATAGATAGTGTGACCTCTTCCTAAAGGTATTTTGTTTTCCTAGGTTAACATAAGTTGCATCTATCCATTAGGAAGCCATTTACAACCATCGTTGTACCAATTATCATTAGAGAGGTGGGCATCGATACACCCAATTAGTTTGTATTTTATCACACCATAATTAGTTTAGGTTAGGTTACATTAAAACACAAAAAAATCCAAAAATTTAAAACATTCCAAAATTAAAAACAAATTAAAAAATACATCAAAAACCAAAAATAGTTTCAATAGTCTCACAAGCACACTAAGTCAAACATTGACACACCTAAACATAGAAAATAAAATATCATTGTTTGCTTTACTTATTTGTGTAGATAGATAAAAAAAAGAAAAAAAAGAGATTCACCAAGAGCCATAAAACCATCAAGCCAATCCACCATCAACCACATCCCATTCCATTTCCTAGATTATGGTATTAACTCGAAGTCAGGCCTGAGCTTAAGTTGTAGCCTAAGCTACCATGGACCTATTTTATTAGGCCTCCCACCCATCTACCACTTCTCTAACTCAATAGGAGGTAGTAATCCAACCACCCCTAGGTAGCTTTACTAGCGATATCCAATAGCTCATTTCTCCCATGCTTGAATTGCAAAGCTCAGGCATCACATATAGTCATACCCCTACCATAGAGTCTAAGCCCATCAATCTAAGGGCCCATGGGGCCTTGGGTTGTGTTACCTACATTGATATAGAGGTTGCATTAGTAATCCAAGATGGTCATCTTGCCCCACCATATTTGCTACATACATCCCTACCATTGTTAATAATTCCACCCTAGTCAGTCTTGCCCACACCCCAACAATAGGTCTATACCTATGCAACCCATCCAACTGATCCCAACCCTTACTTTGGCATACCTGTAAAATTCTTTCCACTTGGAGGATCTAATTCCAAAACCAATGTAGGATCCATGTCCATAAATGTAGAACCAAACCAACCTCCCTAGGGTCATGTTAATCCAATATCTCAAATGCTTAAATCTACTTAGCCCTCTTTAGCCCATCTGCCACCACTGCTATCTCAAGGTATAAACCTCACACCTCCCACATCTGTGCAAGATAACTTCTTTGCACAATTCCCATCCTAGGTAACTAGACCACCTCCCATTCAGGAACTAACATCCTTGCAACAATAGGATACCTCATATAGTTATTTCCAACCACCATTAAGCCAACCTCCATCCATCACTAGATACTACCAAACCTCCTCCACCACCATGCAACCACCACCTGAGGTCAAGGCCTTTGACTAACAACCCCAACCACAACAAAACCAACAACCTCCACAATAATAGTACTATCAACAACCATCATTGTAGTAGTACCACAAACAATAATAACCACATACCCTACAATACAACCAACCTCCACAACAATAGTACTACCAATAGCCACTACTATAGTAGTACCACAAACAAAAACAACCACACACCTCATAATAAAACTAGCAACCTCCACAATAATGGTACTATTAGTAGCCACCACTGTAGTAGTACTACCAATAACAACTGCACACACCCCAACATCAACAAAACTAGTAACCTCCACAACAACAATACTACCAAAAACCACTATGGTAGTATTCCTACCAACAACCATCACCACAAATATCCCAACAACAACCACTACCCAATAAAAACCAACAATACCTTTTATAGTAGTAGGTACATTCACACCCCATCAATAGTAAAAAACCCAATATCAATATTTTTCTTAACAAAAATATCAATAACAAACCTTGACACATCAATAGGTCATTCAACAATGACATCAAGAACCACCTCTTCAATATCAACAACAACAACACCAACAATCACATGAAACATATAAAAAAACTTCAACCAATACCCACCATCCAACACATACACAAACCAATAGTTCACCCAATAGTAGGGTTATGCACAGTGGTAGATATTCACAAATTGGGTGATTATTAGGATCTCCAAAATTGGAAATTTATGAATATGAGGACCCTCGATGTCGGTCTATTCACCTAAAATTTTTAGGATCAATTTTTTCTTAGGGTCAATTTGCCATAATATATATCCAAACATAGGCATATTTGTACTTGTTGGAAAGCTATTTTTGATCCTAATATAATGGTGGTGTTTTTATGAAGTTATAATATGATTTAATAGGTAAAAATGTACACCAAATATGACCATACTTTTAAGGTTTAAAATTCCCCAAATTTTGGTGTGAAGATGATTGATTTGATTTGCTTAGGATTCACCTTGATTCACCTTGATTTCGATTAGGATTCACCATTTTTTACAAGTACATTTTGAGTCCAACCTCTTATGCATAACCCTACCCAATAGCAATAATACCCACAATAAAGAGCACAATTTGGCACATCTAATATCATTACCTAAGCCACTTTAGATCCATTTCAATGGTTAGTCGATCAGGTCTGCACATTACAAATGTAAGTAGCTAGTACGAGATATCAAAAGCAACACTTAGATAGTTGTAAAACTTTCCTATACAACCATCAGTGCCATAAATGTCATATCCTCCTTTATTTGAATACCAAAATTTAAGAAAATAAAGATGAAGGAGGATCCCCAAGAGGACATGAGTAATTTCATCAACACATGTTATATTCTCAATAATATTGATGCATTCATGCTCTACACCTTAACATTATCCCTTTGGGGAGGGGATTTAGACTGGTATAACCATTTGCCAAGACATAGTATATACAACTCTGAGCAATTGGCTAACCTCTTTCTAGAATGCTTCTCATTAAATGTGAAGAAGAAGATGACTATAATATATGTCTATAATATTTCAAAGTTTTATGTTGATATGGTCTTGGATTATGGTGCTAGGTGACAAGTCATGATAACAGAATTACCATTCTCACTCCCCACCACTGAGGTCACTCAAATGTTTACTAGGATTTTCTCAAAACCAATATCGCTATTGTTACAACTCCAATAGTACCACACACTTGAATAAGCTCTACTGTAGGTTAAAAAATTTGAGGACATAAATATCCATGAGGGAGAAATCAAGCTAAAAAAGAAAGAGTGGAACAAGAAGATCTCTAAGTGCACCTCCAACACTTAGATAAAGTCCAACCATGTTAATTATATGGTATTGAGTGTCTCGAGCAATTCCAATAAATAACAACATCAACCACAACCTCAAAAAACCCCACAAGTGCAACATCAAGCATAACATATCACATATCAGGCTACACTACCTCCTCCATAGTTACAAAACCAACAACAACAAGACAATCATAATAGACATCCTGCTAGACCCCCTCGCAATTACATGCTACTTCCAAAGCCTTATGCAAACATATTTAAAAGCTCTATGAGGTGCAAGCAATAAGATTACCAAACTTTAACCAAAGGACACGAGTAAGCCTAAACATAGGTATTATAAATATTATCAATAGTATGTTTACCATAGATAGAAGGGTCATGACATCAATGACTATATTGCATTTAAAAATCTGGTTCAAGATCTTGTTGAGAAGGGGGCTATTGCCATTGACAATCCTTTAGCACCATAAAATCAAAACCTTGGCATCTATTAGGATCCTTTATCACAACATAACCAATAAACCACTACACCTATAAATGCCACTATGCCACACAACCAGGTGAACCATCTCAACCATGTACAAAACTACAAAAAAATTGTGGGGATGATACATATAGTTACTCAAAACTAACGTTACCCTGAATGATCAAAACAACTGAACACTACAACCAATGCACCTTAATAATCTATATTTCCATATCCACTAGTGTAGGTTGTGTTACATCCACCATGAACCATAATATCATTAACCAATTACCTCACCCAAAGCCTCAAATTTGCATCAACCAAGCTATCAATTTATGAGCTTATTCAATAGTTGCCCCAAACCACAAAGTATTAATGGAAATTATGAAATCCATTGAATTTCAAACATAATATCCAAATGCTTTCACAAAATTTGTAGGTAATTTTAAGATGTGCACAGAGCCATCCATTACCTTTTAAGACCATGAAATCAAAACCCTTATAATAGAGATGCTAGATCCTTCATTGCACATCATAGCTCATATAGATAATAAGCCCTTCAAACGAGTCTTGATCGATATTGGATCATCTATTAATATCATCACCTGAATCACAATACAATATTTGAACCTACCACCATCACATATAACCTCATCCACATTCACTTTGTGGGTCTTCAACGATGCTTTATACCTAGTATTAGGGATGATTATTTTACCTATTCATGTAGGTGTAGAAACCATCCATACCCTATGCCACATCCTTGAAGGAGAAATACAATACAATATCTTACCTGGGAGACCTTGGATTTAGGATATGTGATGCATCCTCTCAATGCTACACCACTACTTCAAATATATTCATGATTATTGTGTGTATTGCATCCCTAATGATGAGGAACCTTTTAAGTATTTCAACTTGATAGTTAACCTCTATAAGCTATCCATACCATCCACACACCTATACCTCACCCCAAAATTTCCTAACCCAACCCCTTTATAAATGGTATCAAACCACACCTTGCCTCATCCATCATGGATCCCTAACCTATTTGCACATTCACTATTGCCACCCATACCTCCACATCCAACACACTACACAAGCCCAAATATTTCATACAGTTCCCATTCCACACCTACCAGCTCCATACAATCCCAATACACTTGGCCGAACCCTTCACATCTAAGCCAACTCTTTTCTACACAAGATTTGCCATTTTACCTACACAATCCACACATGCATTCCACTAACCAACCAACCTAGCCAATTGCACCTATTTCTACACCACAACCATCCACAATGGCTTAGATCGATACCACACCTCCATAAATTGCAACCCCCACACCTAGCCATATGGTAGCATCTTGAAGCACTCTTCTTGCCATAGTGCTTGACCTGTTAACCCCACCCTGTGAAGGGTAAGCTATCACAACTTACTTTCCATCATCCACTAACACCTCAGGTATTACCACACCCCCACCTAATTCACCCTCCACATAGCCTAAGCCTCCACCTCTACTAAACCTATCTAATGCAGCTTCATCCATGATAGTCACCATCCTAGTTTCATCCATGGTAGTGCCTCAATAAAAATAAGATGTTGGAGCTTCTTTAGCATCTTCTTCCCAACTTGTGCAAGTCACAATTCATATAATAAATCTAGGAATAGATGAGTATCTAGTGCACAACATCACATTTATGCTACCTATAATAGAGCCAGTTAGGGATTTTAGCCACCCACACATAGGCACTATTATCTCCATGGGTCTTGCTTCCAACTCAATGAATTTCATGTATGCCAGAGTTAACACTTCTTTTAATGCACTTCTTGAGGAGCAACCCGAATCACCATTTTTTGATGATGTTAGTTTCTTATCTAATCACTCCTTTGCATTAAAATACTTCTAATGTTTTCATTGGAGAGGATTCAGCTTAGGTCATCATGAATAGGTAATTCTCCATCTCATCGAGCCACATTATCAACTCCTTGAGGAAAAATATAGACTAGGATATCACCACCCTCAACTAGATGACCATTTTGAGGAATATTTTCAACAACTCAATATTGGTCCAATAAAGGATAGTGATGATGAGTATCCTAAGCATAGTAGTTTTTTTTAGGTTGCTAATGTCTGTACCCTATCTCCTAATACCTTGAAAGATAAAATAGATGAGTTGTTGGAGATATTTTTGATTGCCTCTGATAGATCTAAAGAAGACTCTTCCCCCATAATCCTGCTCACAAAATTTTTAGATGATGATGACATTTACAGGAAATTTTTTCCCATATCACTCTTGATTTACCCCATGCTTCTTCCATTTGAGTGCCCAAACGTGCCAACCCATCCACCAACTTCACTACCTAAGTTGCCTCCAAGACAAACAAACTCGTATCCACTAATATTGGACTTTTTCCATGTGAATATGTCCCAAGGTGCTCAACCTCCAACCATCTAGGCCCATCAATCCCACCAATAAACATGGTCATAGTTGACTTGTTTGCACCTCTTCATAATACAAGTGACCCATCCAACCCAATACATATTGATCCAAGTATCATTGAATTTAATTGCATTTTCCCCAAGCCATCACCTGATGATTTTCTATTATACAGATATTTGCTTCATAAAGCAATTGTCTATGTGCTACCACCATTGGACCCATAGCTTATCTTGTATGCAGTGCATCACATCGATACGAGTGACACTAAGTCACCCATTTTAAAAAACATAGCTGATGACATTCACCTCATACCCATCCTTCATCAATTAGATGAAGGTTCCCATATGCTTGTCAAGAAGACTAATGATGTAGATATTAACACAAATATCAATAGTATACAAGTCATCAAATTTACAAAGATCCTTGATGCAATAGAACATGAAGAACTTGTCATATTTATTACTGAATAGAAATACACTTTTGCATGGTCATACAAAGACATGCCAAGACTGGACCCTAATCTAGTGGTTCAAAATCTCATCTTGAGACCTGATGCAAAATCTGTAAAGCTAAAGTTATGGAAGCTTAATCATATCATAGCCCTTATAGTTAAATAAGAGTTGCAAAAATTGCTAGATGTGGGTTTTATCCAGCCTATAGACTACCCAGAATAGGTCTCAAACATGGTACTCGTTAGCAAGCCTAACGTGGGGATACACATTTGTACTGATTTTCATGACTCAAACAAAATATGTTCTAAGGATGAACTTTCCCTCTTGGACATCGATATGCTCATGGATTCTACTACCAGCCATGAAATTCTCTCCATCATGGATGGTTTTTAGGATACAATCAGATTTGGATTAATCCTAATGACCAACACAAAATGACTTTTATAATACCCTAGGACAAATTTCACTATAAAGTCATGCCATTTGAACTTAAGAATGCAAGGGCTACATATTATCATGCCATGACTTACATATTCCATGATAAAATGCACAAAATCATTGATTACTATGTGGATGATTTGTTGACCAAAGAAAAATTTTGTAGTGAACATTTATGTGTTCTATGCCAAATTTTCATATGATTACTTAAGCACAATGTGAGACTTAACCCAAAGAAGTGCATTTTTGGTGTCAAATTTGGAAATTTTTTAGGGTTCATAGTCTCTAAACGAGGCATTGAAGTCGACCCAAACAAAGTTAAAGCAATCATCGACATGCCACCCCCTACAAATCTTAAAGAGCTATGTAGCTTATAAGGAAAAATTTAGTCAATCCATCACTTTATTGTGAAACTATAAGATAAAATCAAGTCATTCAATCATTTATTGAAAAAGGAGGTCAATTTTGAATGGAATCAAGACTGTCAATGGGCATTTGAGGCCATAAAATAATATCTTCTATGTTGATGCTGCCTCAACCAAGTGTACCATTTCATCTATATATCCACAATAAATTTTACATTAGAAACTATGCTAGTGTAGAAAAATTAAGAGAAAAAAGAGCATACTATATATTAGATTAGTCACACATTTATCAGCTATGAGGCTAAGTATGCGAATGTCAAAAAGCTATATTTAGTAGTTGTCTTTGCAACCAAAAATATTTGACATTATATGATCAAGAAAAATATGTGTCATTGCAAAAGAAAATCATTTGTGCTACATGATGAGTCATACCTACACAAATAGTAGGATGGGAAAATGGATAATGCTTTCAATAGAATTCGATCTAGAAATTGTAAGTTAAAAATCCATCAGAGGTTAGGTAATCGTGGATCGAATCATTGAAGCTTCATTACCAACCAATGCACCACTCACAATCGAATTATCTAATGATTCTATATTCAACATAACTAAGTAGGAATAATAGGTCGAACCAAAAGAGGATGTTGATATTGTCCTTTTCTTTGATGATTCTAAATGTGATCAAGGAAATGGTGCTAGCATTGTGTTCATCACACCTAAAAATGCTCCTATGCACTTCTCGTTCAAATTCAACTTCCCTTACACAAAAAATAATACAAAATATGAAACCCTTATCTTAGGACTTCAGACTACTATCGCATTGGGCATTAAGCAACTCAAAATTTTAAAACTTATGTCAAACAAGTTAAGGAAATCTATCAATATAGAGACCTCGTTTTACAAAAATATAAGCTTATTATCAATAAATTGCTCATGCATTTTGATTGGTACAAAATTGATAATGTACTTTGATCATCCAATTGGTTTGCCAATACAATGGCCTCTCTTGAATATCTCATTCTGTAAAATCCATTTGATAGCAATACCTTTATAAAAATAATGAAACTCACGTAGTCTACTATTCAACAAGAATCATATCAAACAATAGAAAGTGTGACCATATTTCAGACCGATACTTACTATTATAGTCTAGTTTGTTATCTAGCCAATGCTAGAACTATGATTATAATATATGAGAATTTTAAGGTGAGCATCCACTAATCAGAGCCCAGACTAAACATTGGAAGAATCAAATTTCTTTGGTTCAACCTCCAAAGAAGGCTGGTATACCTTGTCAACTTAATGAATGTTGAATCTATTTATCTCAAATAGTAAAAGCTTTAGGGATAGAAATTATAGGGTTAGAAATGTATGAATATAGAATAGATAGGTGAAGCTAACAACATAGACATACACATAGCATCTCTAACAAATTAAATTTTAGAAGCAGTTTATGGGGCTAACAACATTCAAAACTTGTGCGGTTACAATGTTAATGGATTTTGCATGTTCAAAAGATTATTCCAAGATTATAAAGCACTAATTATCCAAATTAGCTAAAAAATATCGATACCTTGATTAACAAAAATAGAATTCTTAAAGAACATGTATGCAAAACCGATTATCTCAATTTACTCTAAGTCAAATTTTCAAATTAACAAAATATATTAACCATAACAGCAAAGGAGAGATAATTTCTAAGAACTATATCCATCATCAACACAAGCACAAGTTCAAGGTAAACATACTTTATAATTCTTCATTCATAAATTTAAATAAATATACACAATAGTGCAATCATTTGTGAAAATAATGATACTCACATAGTCTGCTATTCAACAAGAATCATCTCAAACAGTAGAAAGCATGAACATAGTTTAGACCAATACTTACTATTGTAGTCTAGTTTGTCACCTAGCCAATGCTAGAACTATTATTATCATCTCTAAGAATTTGAAAGTGAGCACCCACTTATCACAACCTAGACTAAACATTGGAAGAATAAGATTGCTTTGATTTGACCTCTAGAGAAGGCTGGTAGACCTTGTCAACTTAATGAATGTTGACTCTATTTAGCTCAAATAGTAAAATATTTAGGGATAGAAATGATAGGGTTAGAAATGTATGAATATAGAATGGATGAGTGAAGCTAACAATATAGACATCTACATAGCATCTCTAACAAATTAAATTTTAAAAGCAGTTTTTAGGGCTAACAACATTAAAAAATTATGCGATTACAATGTTAATGGATTTTGCATGTTCACAAAATTATTCCAAGAATCTAAAGAACTAATTATTTAAATTAACTGAATAAGATCAATGCCTTGATTAAAAAAAATAGAATTCTTGAATAACATGTATGTAGAATTGATTATCTCAATTTAGTCTAAGTCAAATTTTCAAATTAACAGAATATACTAACCATAACAACAAAGGAGAGATAATTTATAAGAATTATATCCACCATAAACACAGGAAAATATTCAAGGTAAACATCCCTTGTAATGATTCATTCATCAATTTAAATAAATATACACAATAGTGCAATCAAACACTCCAAATATGACCATTTGGAAGGAGGTTGTTGCCTTTATTTATAGGTTTTACAATCATATTTTTATCCAAGCATTATAGGAGATTTAATTTTTTGTTATCTTCTTGGCCACTTCACTGCTCATGGTGTCTACCAACTACATCTGCTTGATTTTATTGTAACTATCTTCATATTGATCTCATCATCACTATTAGTGGTTCTTGCCATCCATCTTTGTCTATTGATCTGCAACTAAATCTGGTTCATCAGAAGGTTCTGGAAGGTTTCAGGTTGTAACTATTTTGATTCAACACTCTAGGACCAGTTTTAACTTTCTCATAGTCTCCAAATTATGTGCACAATTTTTTTTTTAAATCTGTATGAAATACAGAGGTTTAATATCCGTCATATATTTGACTATCGAATGACTATAGTTGACCATATGTAGTGCTATTTCACATTTGCATGGTGGATATGAAAGAAATAGAGAATCACAACCTTTTGCTCCTTAATCGACTTTTTCTTCTTTTACCTATCAACTAATCTTCAATGTTTCTCCATTTTACGTGCTCCTGATAAATGAGTCTAAGAAACGCAGTATTAGGCTCCCTTGTGCTCCTCAAATTTTAGTATTTTATTTGTGCTTTTCATATTTGCATGGTGGATACAAAGTGGACAAAGAAGCATTGCCCACCAAACTTTCTCTGATTTAGGTGATTTTAAACACATCTATTTGGGTAACTTTTCAGCACTTTTATGTTCATGCACTTAATACAAAGGCAACTAAGAAGCACAGCTCACCTCCCTTATTCAACATAGTTCCTTTTTAGTGATTCTTTGTTCTTACCATCTCGTAGCACTTTTCTATTTCAAACATCTTTTGGAATTGTGTGACAATTGAAAAGGCAACTAAGAAGCACAACTTGCCTTCTCATTTTTAGGCTGAATTCAACGCTTCTCTTTTCTGGCCACTTTTCAACGCTTCTCTATTTTGGCCACTTTTCAGTGCTTTTGCGTTCTCCTTCATACTTAGTTATTTTTTGCAATTTTTTTTGCTAGGTAGAGATGTAGCCAATTTTTGGCCTACACTTACAATTAAATATTTTTGTAAATTAAGGATTTCATTAAGATGGGTATACTCCCCATAGATTTATTTTCAACTATAAAGCAATTTTTTAAGTAGAAATCAACTCACTATATGCTTTTGGGGGATATTCTCTATCATCATATCTATTATGGTATCCTCCTTCACTGCCTCGAACCTCAAGAGGTACAATGGGTTATTTCTTAAGCCCATGATGGTACTTGTGGTGGTTATTTTAGTAGGCCATCATAAAGTGCATTTTGCACATGGGTTACTATTGGCCCACCATGGAACATGATTGTTGTACATACATAAAGAAGTGTCCAAAATACCAACATCATGCCAATTTAACTCATATCCCATCGCAACTGTTACAATCGATTCAAGATTTGTGGACTTTTTCAAAATGGAGTCTCAACTTAGTAGGAAAGATGTCTACTCCTTATTTGGGAAACCATACATTCATCATAATGGCCAAAAATTATTTCATAAAATGGATTGGAGCAATTCATATGATTGGTATAATAGGACCTTGGATTACAGAGTTTATACTCCACCATATTATCTATCGTTTTGGCATACCATCAAAGATCATATCCGAAAATGGCCTTCCATTAAAAAATAAATATGTTCATGCACTATGCAAAAAGTATAACATTAAACATAGTTTCTCAGCTCCTTACTATCCATAGAGTAATGGACAAGCTAAGGCAACCAACAAAAATATCATTGCCATCCTAAAGAAAATCGTTAAGAAAAACCATAAATATTAGCATTTACAACTCCCCTTGGAACTATGGGCTTATTGCACAAGCATCCACATGCAAACTATGGAAATGCCATTTTCATTAGTTTATGATACCAAAGTAGTCATGCCTATCAAGTTTGAGATCCCATCATTGCACATATTATTGCAAGAATTCATTTACAATAACACCATGTGGCAAGCGCAACTTGATCAATTGAACATCCTTGATGAATGATGAATCAATGCTTTAGAGAATATTCACATCTATAAGGAGAGATTTAAATGCACATATAACAACAAAGTGCATCCCTGAGAATTTTGAGTAGGTGATTTGGTTCTTAAGGAGAATCAGCAAAACTCAAGTTTACCATCGTATTTATGCAATAAATTAGCAGCCAATTGGTTTGGTCTATTCATAGTCAAGTAGGAATTTAAAATAGGAGCCTACAAGATTGCTTACCTTGATGGAGTTAAGGATATTGAACCCATAAATATCCTTCATTTGTGTGCCTTTTAAGCCTATCCCATAGCTAGCCTGCCTAATAAAATAAAATAAAATAAACTACAAAAACAATACAAAAAATAAAAAACTACAAAAATAATAAATTATAAAATAAAAAATACAAAAAAATCAAAATTCAAAAACAATATAAAAATCTAAAATATGAAAACATCATAAAATAAAAATACAAAAAATCATCACCTCAAAGCAATAAAACTTTGGTTATAACTCAATACATGCTTTATTTCATTTATCATAAGTGATATTATCACATTAATCAATTACATCTTCCTTAGGTTTGTATATCACATTTCCCTCATTATAGGCATATCAGTTACATCAACCATCCATCCAAACAATAGAAGAAGAAATGAGAAAAATACAAAAATAAAAGAAACCCTATGATAGTTTGTCTTTCCTGCATCTATGGTTTAACAAATATTTAGGTACTTTTAGTCGTTCAACCACACCTAGTGTTTCTTTCAACCTACATTAAACCTCAATAATTCCTTGAGCACTATAGGATTTCCTAGTGACCTTAAGTTTTCTCTTACATCTCGCATAAGTATCACATATTAAATAAAATTTTGGTGTCTAGGAAAGACAAAATCATGAGTCACTAGTGCCATAAAGTAAATAATTTCCTCTGCTCATCCAATTATGTTCATGGTCTAAAATATTGAGAATTAATAGAAGGACAAGCTCCCCCATTCAAAAAATCCCCTTGATCCTCTACAAAACGAGCAAGCTCCACAAAGCAATAAAATCCCTTAATCCACAAAATGATCAAGTACCCAAAAAATCAAAATCAAAATAAATAAAACCTCCTTTATCCTCTACAAAATAAGCAAGCCACACAAAACAATAAAATCCCTTGCTCTTCCATAAAAAAAGCATGTACCCCCAAACCCCCCCGAAAAAAACAAGGGGTAAAGAGCTTGAATCCCTAGAATTCTTAGTTTTTTACAACCATGGGATCATCTCCATCACTAACAATGGACTATATATGTCAGCATGGTAGTAGAGTAGCCTTACGTATGGTGGCATATCTATCACAATAGCGACATTTTATACAGATCTATATTTGCTCTTGGATGAGCTAGCTTATTGGCATAAGTCACAAATGATGAGTCCAACCTCACCCAAAATTGGCAATGAACATTCACTTCACACATAGTTGGTATTTGCAAAACTTGAATAACTTGGTTGGTATTAGTATCATCAAGTGTCTACTTGATCATTATATGAGTTTGATTGAGGTTACTAGGGTGTTTGAGCATCATGAAAACACTTTCAGATTACTCTTCCATATGAAAAGCGACATAACAAGGCATGTCATATTAGAATCCATAACAACACATCACCTCACCACATTAATTATATTACATTCATTTCAATCCATGTCATATATGTGTCAATATTAATGGTTTGACACCCTTAATTAATTTTTAAAGTCATGAACAATGAAACATGTCTAAAACGCTTGCAAATGATAACCGAAAGGTCTATGCATACTGTATCGCTCCAAATTTTTCACACCCTTACCTTCAGGCTATAGGATCCATGCCTGGAAGGGGGAGTGAAAAGGATGGGACAATACCTTGAACTGATAGGCCTTGCGAAGGTCCCGCCTCTCGGGGGAGGTGTATTATGGTGATTTTTTGATGGATGGTGGGTTCACCAGAAAACTTTTGAATGGCAGTTTCCACGCCTAGGTTGGGAATGTGTTTGATATGTTCAATTTTAGCTTTAAACATCCAAGTCCTAGGTTTGGCCAAATGAATCTAAGTTGTTCTATTATGAAAATGCAGACTAAATGAAATACAAAAAATAGATTTAAATAGAAAATTCCCATCAAAATTTTGGGTATACCTCGAAAACTTTTACACATGCATCATAATTACAAAAAATAAATAGACACAAATCCCTTCCTTAAGACAATGGAGAAACAAAAAGCTGCAGACACACATAGCAGAGTACTGAAAAAAAACTCCCACAAGATCTATATTGACAGTTACTATTAATAATTTTTTGGTAATTGCTTTCTTTCGTATATGACATGCTTTGGTACCACATACTATCATGGCCAATCAGTCTTAGAGAAGTGAACCTATTGGCTAGATTTATGGTTGTGGCTATCTGGTGGTCCACATGGCTTTGGTTTGAAGTCTTATATTGTCATTTCTTTCCTTCTCTGTGATTATCAACCAACCTCAAATTACTAAGATGACTAGGAGTCATGTTATCTGACATGTGACTATCCCAATTAGTCTTTGTGGTATTTCCAAGTAGCATCCATGAAGACTGACAACTCAGATAATTTTTATTGTGAGTCCAATTCAAAAAAGATACGAGAATACCTCTAGCCTTTGAAATTACAATGCCTTCCCTGTTGGTAAATTAGACTATCATTCTTGGAATTCTTGTTGAATAAGCTCCTCTACTTCACTCGGGACACAGTGTTCCCATTTGAAATGTCCGTCACCATCGACACCCGAATTGGCGACTTATCGACAATTTTGTTAGCTTAAAAAGACATGTTGGGATTTTTATGTCTTGTCTTACTAGGAAAAGGATCCTAGACTCTTTAACAATTGCTTTAATCCTCTAAGGAGGTGTTTTCAAATTACTGAGGAGATTTATAACATGCATAGAGTCTCCTTCTACGATCAAATTTCCTTCTAAGTCTTGAGTCATTTGAAGGCCTCTCCACATAGCTCTAGCTTCAGCTTCGTTGTTCTTACTTGTTCTCAAATATTCAGAAAAAACAAGCATCATATTCCCATTATGATATCGCACAATGCCACCAATGCCTGCTCTTCTAGGATTTTCTTTAGCTACTCCATAAAAAATAAGCTTAAACCAACCCGTAGGAAGTGCAGACCACTTACAGTTGGCTCTAGGGTTGACTACCCCAGGCACAGACTCATCTAACAATGTTAAGATTAAATATTGAGTAATTGTGGTCTCCTACAGATGAGATTTACAACTATCAAAAGGGATAAGGTTCACATTCTTGTTGGCAAAGGATAGGATCCTGGCAATGATATTTTGATGATCATGGATAGAATCATTCAAGACTCTATGGTTCCTTTCTAACCACACCTACCAAAGATAGTGATTGAGACAAATTTTCCACATGTATCTAAGTCTTTTGCTTGAAAAGGGGCAAGGCCACTAGACGAACACATCAAGTACGATGGCTGGTTTAACCCATGAAATATTAAAGGCCTGAAAAACCCCACTTAAGATAGTCAGAGGAAAAAGGGCACTCAAGGAAAATGTGATAAATGGTCTCCCAATTAGCCCTACCTAGATAACAATGATTAGTGATACAAATACCTTTACGCATCATCTTATCAATGGTTAGAATTCTTCCTTGGATAACCAACTATGAAAAAACTGAAATTTTAGAATTAATTTTTTATCCAAACTAAGTCCTTTTGGAGGACAAAATCCCCATCATCAGCGGAAGCTTGTAAGCTAATTTAACAGTGAACTCCCATTTTCTGTAGGAGCCCAGGTCACTTGATATTACTTGGGTCTCATGGGGATAAAATGTTGCCTGAGAATGTTACAAAGATCATTTGATTCTACTTGAAATACCTAAATTCTTATTTGTTTCACTCATTCTACCTTTGTCCTCAACCATATAATCAGAATACTTTTTTGCCAATGAGTTCTTACGTGATATCTACGATTCGGGGATAGGTTGGGATATTGAGTCGTTGGTTCATCCTTAACACCTGTCATTCCAGCAATTTATCCTCTCACCATTGCCCAAAATCCATCTTAAACCTTTTTTTATGATTTCCTTACAATTAAGAATTACTTTCAAAAAGCAAAACCTCTGATTGGAACTGAGTCACTTAGAAATTCCATATTTTGAAGATACTTTTATTTTATGATAGCTGTCCATTCATTTTCTTCACTAGAAATGAGATGCCATGCCTTCTTAGCTAGTAAATCTAAATTTATATGAGCAATTCTCCTCAGACCTAAGCCCGCATTTTCCCTAGGTTTGCACACTTTGGTCCATCCTACAAGGTGTACCCTTTTTTTCTCCTCTGATCCAGTCCATAAAAATTCTTTTTGGAGTTTCTCAATTTTATGGAAAACCTTCACAGGGGCTTTGAAAGCGGGAGAGGAAATATCTTTGGAATGCTCTAAAGAGAGGCCTTAGTGAGGGTTAGCTTTCCTGCTTGAGATAGAAAATGACATTTCCATCCAGTAAGTTTTTTTTTAATTCTTTCAATAACCCTATCCCACATTGACTCTCTCGAAGAACCAATGAAAAGAGGGAGACCAAGATATGAAGTGGGGAGGTTTGCTATATCACATCCTAAAATTTTTGAAATCCTTCCTTACCTCTGAATGAGGGTTTTCAAGAAATATAACTTGCTTTTATTGAAATTAACTTTCTAACCAGTAGCGTCCTTGTAGAGTTGCAGGATGTATTTAATTATTTTGGCCTCAACCCCTGATGCCTTAGTCAATATAAGGGTATCATCGATGAATTGTTGGTGAGAAACAACCGTAGTAGGGAGATGTTGCCTTGATTCCTGATATTAGCCTTGTACGCATGCATTTTTTATGGTTCTACCTAAAGCTTCAACCACTATGATGAATAACATAGGACTGATAGGGTCCCCCTACCGAATTCCTCTATGACTTTGAAAGTAACCAATAGTTGTTCCATTAACTAGAATAGAGAACCATGCTTTAGAAATATATTCTTTGATCAAATTAACCCATTGGTTGTGAAAACCAAACTTAAGGAGGACAATAATAAGAAAGTCCCAATTTAGCCTGTCAAATGCTTTGTTCATATCAAGCTTGAAGGTAAAAATAGACCTGTTAGTCTTATGAGCAGAGTGCAGAGCTTCATGAACTATGATAACTCCATACAATATTGACCTGCCCTAGACATAGCTTCCCTGGAATGGATCTATGATGCAGGGTAGAATTTCTCTCATTCTATTTGCAATGGATTTAGTTAGGATCTTGTAAGAAACATTGCATAGACTGATTGGCCTAAATTCAGCCATAGATTTAGGGGTTTGCTTCTTAGGAATTAGAGAAATAAAAGTAGATTTGATACCTTTTGGGATATTATTTCTTGCTTGGAATTATCTGATAGCATTAATTACATCCTCACTTACGATGTCCCAAAAATCTTGATAGAAACGAGGGGGAAAGCCATCGGGTCCCGGGGCTTTGTATGGATCCATGCTAAACAAGGCTTCCTTAATTTCCTCATCAGAAAAGGGAGCTAGAAGCTTAAGGTTTATATCCTCATTTATTATGCTAGGAATATATTGCAAGAGAATATATTTGGCCTCCTCATTACACTGCAATTCTTGACCAAGGATAGAATTGAAATAAGTTACTACCTCCTTTTTTATTTCTGTTAAGTCTTAAGTAATAGAACCATCTTCTTTTTTAAAAAAATTTATCTTGTTATTTCTTTTGTTTCTAAGTTTGGTGACATGAAAAAACTTGGAATTTGAATATCCATCTTTCAACCAAAGAGCCCTTGATTTTTGCCTCCAGTAGATTTCCTCACATGCCAAAATGTTATGAAACTCTGCTAGTTTTGTTTGTTCCTCCTGCCTAGTAGTTTCATCAGCATCACCATGTTGGATCCTCTGATTAATTATCTTTAAACTTTCAAAAACCTATTTTTTATTTTCAAATAGGTTCCCAAAGACCTCTTTGTTCCAAGTTTGAAGCTTTTCCTTAACAAAATTTAATTTGTCAGCAAGTTTAAAAGTTGCACTACCCCAGGCAGTCTTGCCACCTTCAAGTTAAGTTATCTCTGAGGCCAGAATGTTTGATCCACATAGATTTAAATATAAAATGTTTCATGAAGGACAGAGATTTAGGGATATCCAAAAAAATAGGATTATGATCAGAGGCAATTTTAGGCAGGTCTTGCAGGGTAGAATCACCAAACAAAGTTGTAGCCTCCTTTGATAGAAAAAACCTATCAAGCCTTTCTTGAATGAGATGACACCCTATCCCAGCGATTGCTCCAGCTATAATTTGCTCCTCTAAGTTTTACATCCATCAACATGTTGGAGTCCACAAAATCATTTAAGTCATCCATGCTCCTAATAGGTGGTCCATTTCCACCCATTTTTTCTAAAGGGTAAAGAGGAGTGTTAAAATACGCAGCCAAAATCCAGGGGACATTATGTAAGATTTCACTCAGATTGCCTAAGTACTCCTAAAGTAGAGATATCCCTTGAATTGAAGTCAGGGCATAAATATTTGAAAGGATCCATGACTTGTTGCTATTTATTTCCTTAAATAAAACACTAAGAACTCTGTCATATTTCTGAATAATGGTGCCTTCTACTATCCAAGGATCCCACAAAGTCATAAGGCCTCTAGATGCTCCTCTGGATGATTTGCAAACCATCTCCCCTTGATTCCATATTTTTTTTGCTACTTTTTTTTAACTAAATCTCATTAGTTTTTGTTTCTTGCAACATGATAATAGTTGGATTCACTTGATTTCTTATTGCAGCGACTTCCCTATGTTTGGGCGGGCCATTGAGGCCTCTCACGTTCCATGAGAGGAACTTCATTTATATTGTTTGGGATTTCTTCCTCTCCCCATCCCTTGAGGGGGTTTTCCTAATTTTTTGTCTTCATAACCTGGAATAACCTATTGAAACAAGGTTATTTGTTTTCCATTGGCAATGTCATTATGAGTTCTAATTTTTTGATGCTTAGCATTTGATATTCTCCCTCTTATTTTTCATTGCCAAAATCTAT
>JAQPPZ010003976.1:0-88267 GCA_028583015.1 Wollemia nobilis
GTGCAACCTCATCTTGCAGTGTCTGCACCTGAGCTTGGAGTCGAGCATTCTCTACCTGAAGAGTAGCCATCTCACTACTCTCCCCTACCATGACACCCTTGCCCTTACCAAGCGATGGTGGCATCTCTCCCTGTGGAGACGGGGGTCTCTTCTCCCTCCTCTCTCGTGGTTGTGGCCTTTTCTGAGCCTGTGGCCTCCTCTACTTTCTCCCTCTATGACCCTATGCCACCTCAATGGCTGCCTGGTGTCACCTCCCCATTCGACATACAACTGCATGAATTGGACCCTGTGCCCTCATCATCTGAGGAGGGAGGATGCCTATGTACAAGGCATCATAGCCATCAGCTACCCCAATGTCATCCCCATCCACTAGCTAAATGGGGGCATCGTCAGTGTCCTGGCTCCAAAATCACTACATGTTCGAAGCCCCGCTACGTGTAGTGTTATCTCGAATGGTCCGAGAAAACTTGTAATCCTTGATAGATGGGATCCCCTGCTATAGATTGAACTGGCACAAAACTCTATCATAGCGGTGGAGCTCCACCTCTCCTCGCTCCATCCTCACCTAGTAGACTCGCATGATGTGAGCCAACTCTTGATGGTCCTCGACCCACCCTGAATGATCTCTCCAAGGCCTCCAAGTGATCTGATCAGCTATGAGGTCATCTAGTAACCTTTGCGATACAGGCAGATCTACCCATTATTGTGACCCTCTCTGGAGCCACCAGTAGAAAACCTGGGGTCTCTCCCTGTCAACCCCTATCAGTGGGAGCCATATCGGTCTCCACATCGCGATGTGCTCCTAGCACCAAACCTATAGAAGTGATATCAAGACTAGACATCGACCGCCCTTCTACATGACCCCATGCAAGATCCTGTACAATCAGCATAGAACAAAGCTACCCTAAGCAAACCTATAGTCATGGTCTCTCATATCATAGACCACATCTGTGAGTAGCCATGACAACCTGCACCCACTCTGGTGGCACAGCAGAAGTCCACCGACCACCTCAACCAAAACTCGAGTCAACCTAGATACCCCAGGCATCTGTTGAAGTGACTCAATATTAACTCCGCCCTTCTCCAAGGTAAAGCTAGGGTCACCACAGAGCCGCATCATGGCATGGCCTTGATTGGTTGTAGGAGTCATGAATCATCCTTATATGGGGATCCTCAAGATCCTCCATACGTCCTCTAGTGTGGGAGCCATCTCCCCTATTGGTAACCAGAAGCAGGATGAGCCCGGATACCACCTCTCTGCTAGGGTTGTTAGTAGCCCCATGTTCGTAGCAATCTATGGCATCTCTGCCACATTCTGCAAGCCAACCTATGTCAGCTAATCTTGCTCTGCCTGATCTAGAGTGGCCACGTCATCCCTCAGCCCGTCGTATTTCCATTTCTAGCTCTTTAGTAATCCCCTCTGCAACATAAACAACAAAACAATAACAATAATTAATAAACAATGGTTAAAATCAATTAAAAGCAAGTAAAATCAGTTTAATTTCATAAAAATGATGATATCGTCCACTATTGGATGATATCGTCCTAAATTTGAGCAAATTTGTCCTTAGTAGGACTAAATCGTCTCTGATTTCATGATTAGGGATTCGTCCCTTATTGGATGAAATCATCCCTATATCGCCGATTTCGCCCTTGGATGAAATTGATGATATCGAGACGATTTCATCCCGATGACGTCGATGGCCCAAAAACGGCCATGATGCTCAAGAATCATTTAAAATCTATCTAAAAATCACATTTATTAAATGCAAACCATGCTAAACTAAGTTTATATCCTTACCCATAGCCCGCACCGGACCTCTGTTGACCTGTTCACCACCTCAACCATCTTGTTTGCAGAGCTCTAGAAACTAGAGAAAATAAAAATGAACAGTAAAAATGAATTAGGGTTTTACCTTATTTTCTTAATTTTATTCAAAATAAAAATTAACAACATTTTAAAATTTTGCTTTTTCATGTTTTTACCTCAAACGTTTGATTTGGGTAAAACCACGGAAGGGGCACCATAGTAAGTTGTACGATTCGACCTAGAATCGTCACCTAAAAATGGGAATAAATTTTTTCTTTCTCGTAAATCGAGAAGAACTCGTCTTTAACGCATTTTCTTCAGAAAATTCGCTAAAGAGGGGGCAAAATGTAGCACCCTAAAATTGGCGCAGTAAACCTTAGTAATAATTTAAATTTGAATTTTAACCTCGAACCGCCCTTTAACCGCCTGTTAAACCGCTCTCCCCATTTTTCGTGTCATTTTTATAATTTGTTGTGATTGTTGGATGATATCATCATTGATCAGGTGATATCACCTCAAATCGAATGAATTCGTCTAGAACAGAACGTCCACACGATTTCGTCCCAAAACTGATTTTTCAAAATTAGCCTCTGTTCCAACGACGTCTCTAATTTGGGCAGAATCATGTCTACGTTGTTAGAGACCCTCCCTGTTAGAGATCTCCCATATTGGGATGATCTCCAACCTCCTAACCTCCCTCCTATGCCTATTTAGTCTTAGGCTCCCCCCTTGACCTTCCCCTGGCTGAATTTTTTTGAACACTAAGTTCTGCACGCACTAGTATACCTTGGATTGTTATTGCCCTTGCCCATTTCTCAAATTTTCTTGTAGGAACCTCATTATTCTTTAGCCAAAGCAAGCTTAGATCATCACAAATGATCATGTACGATCTCGGACGATCATGTCGTAATTCGAGACGATCTCGTATTTTGCAGATGATTTTGACTGTAGCCATCATTGGGGGCAATCAGTGCCCGGAGTTTGCATTCTCTGCATTTTATGTATTGTTTTATTCTACATTAGTTAAGATTATTATTACTTTGCATCTTGGAGTTCACCCCATGTAGCATAAGTGCATGATAAGGTCATAATTAGTCATTAAAACATTGTAGTCTACTTAAATTTCTATCTGTAATTATCATCTTAGCGTCTCTACTATCATTTTACATCATTTTCCTTTGCTGGTATAGCTGTATTTTTTGTATTTTGTATCTATTTCTATGATTGCAGGTCTCTAACAAATTCATCTGATGAATTCATCAAATCTCAGATGATTCTGTCAGATCAGAGATGATCCTGTCAGATCAGAGACGATTCGGACTACTTCAAACCTCAGAATCTCCATCAAACATCCGAAAACAAGTATGCTATTTTTCTTTTAGGATATTATCTATATTCCACATCCATTTTTGTTTTTTGTATTCATTCAATCTGAATTTTCATAATATTTTAGCTTATATTCATTTGGCCAAACCTAGGACTTGGATGCTTAAGTGTAAAACTGAAGATATCAAACTTATTCCCAACCTAGGCGTGGAAAATGCCACTCAAATTTTCATGGTGAACCCCACCATCTATCAAAAATTCACCCTGATACCCCTCTCCTGAGAGGCATGACCTTCAAAGGGCCTCTCAGTCCGAGGTACCGTCCCATCCTTCTCGCATCCCCCCTTCGGGCGCGGATCCTTTAGCCTGAAGGTAAGGGTGCAAAAAATTTGGAATGATACAAGGAGTTACCTCCACCTACCATGCCACTTTATCCATCTATGTCATCATCCATCCATGTGTCTCTCCTCGTGGTCTGTTGTAATCCTTTGGTTTTACCCATTTGTGGGATTTTTTTTATGATTATCACACGATCCTCTATTGCAAATGAAATTTTAGCATCTCCCAAGAGGACTTTGAAGTGTGCAATTTTTCTTTTCATCACCCTAGGTAACACTTGCACTGAGATTGTTGTATGTACGTTGCTACATTTTATATCGTGGATGTTTCCCTTTTAATACTTAGGGTTCAAATTTCCTTCATTGCTTTGCTATTATATTGTTCAATCAAAATAATATCCATCCCTACATCACCACCATGGCTTTTGTCGAACCTTCTAAGCTATGTCTAGATGCCATTACTAAGGGTATCCTCGCTGGTAAAAGGTTCCTTCCTTTTTTCCAAAAAATTGAAGGTGAAGACCCCGAAGTTATGATGGCGTTTATGGAGACATGGAATAATGGTAAGGTCACCATTTGCAATAAGACCTATGTCCTTGATATCAAAATGTTGGTTGAATTGACTAGACAACAACCAAAAGGAAGATCAATTAAGAGAGAAAAGCACAATTAGGATGTTGAATTAAAGGACCTCAAGGATAAGGACCTCTACAAAAGGGTTCATCCTGGCATGCGACACGATGAGCTATGTTTTCCATGGGGGAGTGTCCTTAAGCCCATCATGGATTATATGATCGTGGATGATCCCGAAAAGTCCCTGCATAGCTTTCACTTCTCATTTTACAACCATTTCAAGGATGTAAGTGCAATCAATATACCTCAATTTATTTTTAACTCTATTAATTACACCATAGAACATTGTAGGGAGCAATATGGGTCTGAACTTACCACCCACCATGGCTTTTTCAATATCTTATTCAAAAACTGGTTGATTCACTGTCATGATGGTGTCGTAGTGACCCCTCCCTCCTTGCCCAAATAGAGTCCCCTGAAGCCGAGTTCATCACAACCACACCCTAATATCCTAGCAACCCTAGGCTATCCGCAAAAAAATAGAAATTTTTTGATAATTTTTGATAATTAAGAAAGAGACCAAGAAGTGCTTCACCTAAACCTAACATCATCCAGTCTGTTACAAATCGCATTACCTAGCTGATTGATTTATGTAATATCTTGAATTTGTGGTTTTTTAAGAAATCGTTTACTAAAAGTATGGAATATGACCCTACTAAGAAGCTGAAGAAGGTGGCTATTAAATCTGAGGATATCCCTACCAAGGACAACACAACTGAGTTGGACACCCTTAACATTGGAACCCAAGATGTTGATGTCAATACTGATCTTGAAGTTTAAGTGCACTCTTTCCAGTTTGAGGGGTTGTTATTCAAATTTTGATGAATTTTATTCTTTGTATCAGTTTTGCATGATCATTTTGTTCTGGGAGATGGCTGAGGACAACCTCAATGTTTGTTTTGTTTTGGTTAGTTTCTTTTGTTATTCTCTATCATTCTGGCCTAGGATGGCCTTTTGTATACAGGTTTTGAGGCCCTATCAAAACTCGCCTGATATATAAATTTTAATATCTTTAACTGACTAAAAAAAGGAACAGGTAAAGTATTATTTCAAATCTACAATTATAGTTTTTGTATACATTTTCTATAGACAATTTCTGTAGACATTTTTTGTAGATAGTTTATGTAGATAGATTCATTAGATACTTTTTATAAACACTATTCGTAGATATTTTCTATAGATATTTTCTATAACATATCTCCAAAAATTTGCATTTCATATTTTGAGTGTCAAAAATTCCATATTTGTGACATGTGTCAAAAGCATAATCATACAAAGTAATTATTAAAAATTATTTAGACAAGGGATTTTAAATAAAAAAGAGGTAAATACACATAATATTTAAAAATTACTAGGAACAACTTGATGCAAACATTTTTCAAAAGCCTATGAATTACGACATGAAAATTGAAATACAAATCCAGTATTGAAATGGTGCACAACAGAATGAGATGACCAAGAAATAAATTTGGGAATCATCCACATAATATTTGGTTTAACAAGTTGGATACTCTAATATTTGCATGAAGACATTGAAAATAACAACCTGGAGCACAAAGGATGATGTGTATATTTATGATTGGTCGAAGAAAGGGTGTCGTAAACACATTTTAATTAATCATTTTTGGGAGGCAGGTAAAGCGTGGACCAAATACCACCAATTTATGGAAATTATTACATGAGCATCGACCAAGAGGTAAAAATATAAGGGCATTGTATGGAGATTATAAATTTTAAATATTTTTGAAATATGATGAGGAGACCAATTGTAGACGTGGAAGGCATGGCAATAGATGATAGGATAAATAAAGTGCATGTGTTAAGTCACGACAATAAGACGTCGATGAAGAGGGTACACATGCACAAGTCCGAAGGGGAATTAGGATTCAAGATTTTAAGTTTTATTATTTAAAAATAATCTCCCTTCAATAATTAAACTCACAACACAAGATATTAAGGTATAATTTTTTTTACTGATTTTAACCCATACAAGGTGGAAGGAAGTGTCGTGCCAAAATATGAAACGTGCAGTAGAGATCGACCACCTCATGGCCCTAACATTGATTACCAAGACTTGGCCATATGGACCAATGAGAAAATATGCCATGGATTGTGATTCTCAACCATTGATTAGGAGGAATTGGAGGGCCACAATCTAGTTTGGTTAAAATTACATGGCACCAAAGGAAGCTTCCCCTGTAAGCTAACACCAACCATTGTGCATGAATAAGGGTAATGATAGAAACTTAGCCATGGGAAGAGAATAATAAGAAGCATTGTGAATCAAATTTATGAGTCATCGATCGAAGAGAAATGAAGAGTTGAGATTTACCCATGTTTTGTGTTGCATGATAAACCTAAAAGAAAAAAAATAAAAAGCAAAATTAACCCTAATATTTTCATAGAAAGATTTGTAACTACGAAGGGGATTCATTGTGTGGTTGAAGATGAAACTACCACAACTGAGAAATTAAACCAGTGAGCAGCAGATGAATTACCAAGCATCCGAAGGTCAAAGGAGAATTGTAGATGAAATACATTGAAGGAATGAATGATGTTGATGATGATGTAAAATTACGGGAAGTCGAGTAGGTAAGGTGGTGAACTCATTTTCAAAATAAATAATATATTTTTTTAACAAAATATATTTTATAAATTTACACAAATACATAAACATAAAAAAATTATATATATTCTTTAAAATATTTTGAAGGAAATCCTAGATTAATCATGCAGAAAAATATACATACAAGGTAATATTGAAACAAGCAAAAAGATACTATAACACTCATTAAATATCATAGAATCTACTACATTTTTTTATTGAAATCATAAAAGGGGTTACAAATTTTGATATCCTTTTATAGATTTGCCCTGAAGGCTACAATGGGATCTTCCCTAAGGAAGCCCTTTCGAATTGGTACAAAAGTAGCAAGATTCATCCTTTTGTGTTCCTTAGTGTAGGTGGGCTTCTTGCTCATGGGCCACCGCTAGTTGGATGTATTCATTGTACCTATTGGACCTACAAAATCTTGTTAGAGCATTAGGGGGTCTACCTCAGTCAAACCCCGTGGTTATGAAGACAAAAACTATTAAACAAGCTTAAAATATGAAAATAACTATTAAAAACAACATAAAAACCCTAAATTAAGCTATACTTACCTTATTCAATGATTTTGGTGCTTGTAGTAGAGGTTCATACAGGGTCGTGTGAACCTATTGTGAACCGAGTGGTTCGTACAGGGTTATGAGAACCTATCCTTTATGGACCTAACTTTCCAGATATGAAGCAAATGGTGTCCTCTGTCCAAAGGAATAACTTTCAAGCCTAACAAATAATATAGAATCAAATAAGGACAAAACTCTGCCCCTTTCATAAACTCTCTTGATGATAAAGGGAAAAATATTTCTTCGACAAATGCATCTAATGAGGTCAGTATTTTTTCTCACCCTTTTCAATTTCAAATTCTTGCATATTTAAACTCTGAGTATTTTTTTTATAAACATAATGATTCAAATCCCAATCCCAATCCTCATTTGGTTTCGAATAATCTTATTCAAGAACCTATTGGTCACGAATCTGCCACAGGAAAGGATTTTCTACATCTATGCGCCCTAGACCCGGCCAACATTGAAAGGCTGAGAGAAAGAAATGTCTCCCAGACCAATCTCCAGAGAGGGCTAGTTCTCTTACTAAATCTAAGCTTGATTCCAGACCAAAGTTACAGGAAAGGAATTGGAAATATGCAAAAAGAAATGGGAAATTATAGAAAGAGATGGGAAATGTAGCCACAGGCCGAATTTATCATATCGGGAAAGATTAGCAGCAGATAACCTCAAGCACACGAACAACATATAACAAAAGATAGCGACGTAATCTACTCACAACATTGCACAAATAACCTTTAGAATCACATTCTAGAACTCACTTCCTCACTAGCAATATTTAAACTCAGATGCAAAATTCAAACTTAGCAGCAGATAAGAAATATGAGCATAAAGGAGAAATGCATAAGATAGAAGGAAAAACACACTAAAAGTTGCTTGCAAAACCAGAGGCCAAATATCTTTCATTCATGCAAAGAACTCAAAAAGTTTTTCAGCAAAAGTCTCTCTCTCGATGCCTCTTTCTGAGATATACATTGATATTTATAGAGGTCTTGCCTCTTTGTAGCATTTAAAACATGAAACGGACTTCCTCGAGATCCACAAAATGTACAACAAAAATAAAGAAATGATCCCCTTAAACCAGCCTCGGAGAAACCAGAAATTGAATGAAACAAGGAACCGGACATCTTCATTAAATGGTCGTTCTCAAAGCATGCTTGGACCGTTAGAAAATCATGAACAAAAGCTTTGAATAATGGAGGCGTCTTCAATTCTGGTGGCTTCAAAAACTACAAGATTGAGCATGTTCTTCTATCTTACTTGCATTGGAAAGCAGCAAAACATTAAATTTTGGAGAGCTTTTAATCCTTGGAAATCGCCATACTTTATCGGACCGTTGAACTGCTTCCTGGCGTGAAACCGTGACAGGTCATGAAACTGCGACATGTCTCAAAATCATGACGTATTTTCTCTCCATACGCTTTTATCACTTTCGGTCGTGAAAACCAAACATGTCACAAAATCATGACGTATCTGGCTCTTCGTTCTCCTTCATCGCCTTAGGTCACGAAAACGCGATGCATCACGAAATCGCGACGTTTTGTACTACTCTGCTTCTTCCTTGCTCTGCTGCCGTGAAACTATGACCTGTCATGATTTTGCTACATCTTTCTCTTGTTTGGCTTTGTCTTCCTGATATGTCATGAAATCGCGACATTCTCCTTTGTTTGGACTTCTTTCCTCAACATGTCATGAAATCATGACGTTTCCTCCCTTCTGTGTCCTTTTCTTCTGTATACCCACGAAACTGCAACATGTCGTGAAATCGCGACAATTTTCTCTTCCTTGGCCTTCATCCTCTTGCAAGTAGTGAAAACGAAACATGTCACGAAATCATGAAATTTCATACAATCTGGCTGCCTCCTTGCTTCTGCCTCGTGAAAACGCGACATGTCACGAAATCACGACAATTCTCTACACTTTGCCTTTCCTGCCAAATATGTCACGAAATCGTGACATTTTCTTGCCTTCTTCATCATTATCACTTCATGTCGCGATATCGCGATGTTTTTCTCTTGCTTGGCCTCCTCCTCAAAAATGTCGCGATATCGTGACGTTTTTCTCCATTTGGTCCCTCTCTGCTTTTCTATCGCGATATCACGACGAGGTTCATTATCATTGCCCTTTGCTCAATTATGTCACGAAATCGTGACATTTTCTATCACTCTGCTCTATGGCCATCGCAAGTCACGAAAACATGACATGTCGTGATATCACGATAGTTTTACTACTCTGCCTTCGTTGACCACTTTGACCATGATTTTGGAACACGTTGTGATATCGCAAAATTCTCCGACTTTAGCTTCTCTCTCCTCTTAACACCTATGATAGCGCGACATGTCGCGATATCGCGACAGTTTTGAATCGGTGCTCTCCATGCTATTTTCGGTCATGATATCGCGACAGTCTTCATACTTAGCTATTTTGGCACCAAAACTCGTAGAGAAACACAGAAGAGTGAGAACTTCAACAATTTATGCATGAATAAGCAACAATCAAAATAATGTGGCAAAAATGCCAACATTCTTGGTGGCTCGCAGGGTATACAGTTCTGTTGTATGCATGAATCCCAGGGCTAAATCCATTGGGCAACAGAGTCAAAAAACATGAGAAGTAGGAAAGTAAGTGCTGACTGATGGGGAACATCTTTGCGGACTGCTGCAACAACTCCTGCTGACTTACAGAAAACTCAAGTAGATCTGTATTTGGCCGAAATTGGTCGAGTTGGGTAATCACTGGGTGCTATAAAAGGATCTCCATGATAGTGATGAAAGCACCAAGGATACAAAAATAAAAATGAATGGAGGGATGACCCGCAGATGCGCAGGTCGTGGAACGGGAATGGGGAATGAGAGAATGGTGGAAGATAGAAGAATGGAAATGGTAGATACAACAACAGAGTGCTACTATGCTACCCACTGTGGAGATGCTACGAAACAGAGAATGAAATGAAAGTGGATGGAATGGAAGTAGAATCCAAAGCTGTGATGAAGTACTCACACGACAAAGGACTAGAAGAAAGGTAAAGTAGAAATGGGAACATCAGATGGGGGAGTAGAAACAATAGCAGTTGCTTGATTACTTGTAGAAGAAAAATGAGTAAGATAAGAAGGGAATGAAGAGGGAAAGAAAGAAGTAGAGAGGAAGCCACTAACTTCTTGGAAGGAATGAAAATAAAAAGAAAGAAACATACCTTTGGGCTCGCATGCAAAAAGAGCCAAAGTAAAAACAATATTTCTTCAACAAATGCATCTAATGAGGTCAGTATTTTTTCTCACCCTTTTCAATTTCAAATTCTTGCATATTTAAACTCTGAGTATTTTTTTTATAAAAACAATGATTCAAATCCCAATCCCAATCCTCATTTGGTTTCGAAGAATCTTATTCAAGAACCATAATCTGATCCATTGATAGAGAACCCTAAACCCTTGGATGAGAACCTCTCTTTAAAATAAGACTAGCCCTTGATAGAAGATGCTTCTATTCATTCATCCTTCCTTGAACTTGTCAGTCTTGTGATTCAGCAAATCTCCTCTTCCACTTTTAGTCCTAAAACTCTTCGGATCCAAAAGAGGTCTCCTATAGATTATGGAATGGAAAAAAAGAGGGGAAGACCTTCTCATTTTGATCAAAGGAATCAATATGCACATGAAGATATTGCTAATGGAGTTCAAAAAACTCGGTTTTCTACTGGAATCAATATCTCCAAGTAAGAAATGAAGTGCAGCAAACCTCCCCAACCACATGGAAAAGGAGGCAAAAAACTCTCCAAATCCTCCAAATGAAGATCCTCTCATGGAATGTGAGAGGCCTTAATGGCATAGCCAAGCAATGACTAGCTAAAACATTAGGGAAAGAAATCAGACCGACTATTTTTGTGATTCAAGAATCTAAAATTAGTGAACCTCTTGATAAAAATATTTGCAATTTCATTTGGAAAAATAGTGATTTTTGCACTTGCAATTCCAAGGGTGCTTCTGGAGGTCTCCTATGCTTATGGAATCCTTATCTCGTGAAAGGAAATCTCATCCATTCTAATGATGATATTTTGAGCATTCATTTTTGTGATAAAGACAACAATTGAAGAACACAAGCTTATATTGAGAGGGGGGGTGAACAGTATAAGACCTCTTTTTACTTTTTCCTTTATATTTCAAAATAGTAAAGCAATATACCCAAAGCAATATCAAAGCAATGCACAAAATCATCCACAAAGTGACATCAATTTTAACGTGGTTCACCCAGAATGGTTGGGCTACGTCCACAAAACTTTTCTCTAAAAGTTATCTCAAAGTTCTTTGGGAATCCTTCCCAATTACAATGTTTATGAGCCTCGGCCCAAAGGAGATACCTTCCCCCAAACAAAATTTATGAGCCTCTGCTCAAAGGAGATACCTTCCCCCAATCTGAATTTATGAGCCTCTGCTCAAAGGAGATACCTTCCCCTCTGCTCTGGAAATGATCCCTCAGAAGATCAACTGCCTCTACCTCTTGCCAGCACGTGGAACTCCTTTCCATCGAAGACCTCCTGTCCTCAATGCTTAGCCTAAGAGACCTCTGCCTTCTATGATCACGTCCACAGTAGCTCAGCAACCAAATCTATCCTCAGGTTCTTCTCAAAGAACCAATGCACCTCTGTCCTCAAGCAACAACACTCCGCATTCATCTTTGCCCTTTGTGCTCTCTACGCCCTCTGCTCTCTTTGCGCAATCACAGCCGCACTTGGTCGAACTTCAACCTTTGCACCTCTGTGCAATCACAACGGCACCGTCTTCGCACACTCTGCTTCCTTTGTGATCTTTCACACTTAGAATGATTCGACGAAATGCACTCTGCACACTACGATCGAATTTTGCACTCTGCTCTCGACGATCGAACTTCTTGCTCTACGCACTATCTGCGAACGTCGCACTTCAACCACACATTCAATCACACTCAACTCTCCAAACAGCCCTCCTTTTATAACAAAATTTTCATGATGAAAACTTTAATCTTAGTCGGTTGTTATAACAAATGCAAACCCTAATCTTCGTCGGCTGCAAGCCCTAATCTTCGTCGGCTAAAATTTGACTTTGTCGGCTTCACTGCCTCTGTAACTCTTCTGTAGCTTCTACCGCGAAAATACAACATGTCGCGATATCGTGACACTTTTCGCTTTCTTAACCTCTTCTCGGCTTGCACCCGTGAAAGCAGAACATGTCGCGAAATCGTGACACTTTCGCTTCCTTGCACTCTTCTCTGCTTGCACTAGCGAAAATGGAACATGTCACGAAATCATGACACTTTCACTGCCTTGTGCTTTTCTCTGCCTTACGCCCGTGAAAACGAAACATGTCACGAAATCATGACGCTTTCGCCTTTGAGCTCTTCCTCCTTGAATTTGTCATGAAATCATGACGCTTCTTCTTCCATGCTCTTTCATTTTGCTTCTGTCATGAAATCGTGACTCTTCTCCTATTGAAGACCTGCTTTCTATTTCTGTCATGAAATCGTGACACTTTCTCCAACCGTATGCTGCCATCTCAATCTGTCATGAAATCATGACACTTTCTGCATCCGTAAGCTTTCTCTTCAACCTGTCATGAAATCGTGACACTTTCTGCATCCGTAACTTTCTCTTCATCAACATGTCACAAAATCATGACACTTTCTGCATCCGTACGCTTTCTCTTCAACATGTCATGAAATCGTGACATTTCTTACTTCGAAACCTTTCCTTTGTTGCATGTCACAAAATCATGACAGTTCTTACTTGGAACATTTTCATCTGCAGCATGTCGTGAAATCGTGACGGTTCTCACTTCGAACTCTGTAGCATGTCACGAAATCGTGATAGTTCTCACTTCGAACTCTATAGCATGTCGCGAAATCGTGACACTTTTCGTGTTACTTTCTCTCTCTTCGAACTTGTCATGAAATCGCGACAATTCACACTATGGACTCTCTCTTCTGCATTATGTCACGAAATCGTGACACTTTTTCTTTCGGACTCTCTCTCCTGCAACATGTCATGAAATCGTGACACTTTTTCGTCCGTACAACCTTCCTTGCAATATGTCACGAAATCGTGACATTTTTGACTCCGTACATTCTCTCTCCTCTTTGAGTCACGAAACTGCGACATGTCGTGATATCGCGACACTTTTCTAACTTGCTTTCTCTCTCTTGCTTAAGTCACGAAAATGCGACATGTCGCGATATCGTGACACTTTTCTAAAAAGCTTTCTCTCTCCTACTTAAGTCATGAAAATGCGACATGTCGCGATATCGCGACACTTTTCTAAAAAGCTTTCTCTCTCCTGCTTAAGTCGCGAAAATGCGACATGTCGCGATATCGCGACACTTTTCCAACTTACTTTCTTTCGAACCTGTCAGCTTGGGGTTTGCAAAAGACCTTTGAAACTGTCATGTCGTAACCTTCATCAAAACAAATTATTTGACATCAAATCAAATTCCTTCGAAAGCTTCTTGACATCAATGACAACTTATTCACTTGAGCAAATGCAATGTACCCAAAGTACCCAAAATTGCCAACAATCTCCCCCTTTGTCATTGATGGCAAACCTTTACTGAAAACACTTCTCAAGAGCCAAAACTGAAACCAACTGTGCTAACAAGCTGACCAACTGTGCCCACAACTGAGAATCTTCCTTTGAAGTTTTGCTCCCCCTGACTTGAAGCTTTCCTCTTCACTTTGAAGCTCTCCCCCTTACTCATATCTCTCCCCCTTTGTCATCAATGGCAAAGGGTCACCTTTGGGGCTCGGGACTAAGAATGAGCCTCTTAGCTCAGTCCCTCCCCCACCTCCTGATGAGGTGATTAATTCTGGGGTGGGAGTAAAACTCCCATTAGGCACTGATCATCATCAGCGTCTATAACTTCCTTGCCGGGCCTTCTCTTGAACTCTTTGTCCATATTCCTGTTCTTGTCACTGTTCTTGTTCTTGTTCTCATCCCTGTTCTTGTTCATGCCTTGATCCTTGGACCTGATCATGCCACTGTTTCTATTCTTGTACCTTGGAAGTTTAGCTCTACACTGTCTAGCTATGTGACCTTCATTGTTGCACTTATAACAAGTAACAATGTTATTTCTTTGAGGCATACCTATTCTTTGAATCCACCTGTTCTGCCCAAACCTGTTCTGACCGAACCTGTTTTGATCAAACCTGTTCCTGTTATTTACCTCGCAATAGACTGCCTTGTGCCCAAACTGTTGACAAGAGTAGCAATACCCTTGAAAGAAACTAGCACTTCTGAAATTGTCATTTACCTTCTTCACTTGAGCCATGCAATGTGCAGCCATGTGACCAAACCTGTGACACGCAAAACATCTGCCTTGAAATTTTCCTTTATTTGACCTCTTGGGTCCGAAAACTTCTTCTTCTCATTCTGAATTCTGTTTTCTATTTCTACGCATCTATCATTCAAGGACTCATGATCTGAAATACTTTCCTCATCAGAACTCTCTTCCTTTTGGAGTCTCTTACTAGACTCTCCAACTTGTTCCTTGTGTGGCTTAACAAAACCAAGGCCTGTTTTATCTGTTGTCTTTCTTTGACCTTTGATGAGTGACTTAACCTTTTTGGAGCTATCTTGAAACTTGTAAAGCTTATCCTTGTACTCTTTAGTTTCCTCTTTCAAAGAAGCCATTTTCTGTTCTAACTCACTATACTCAAGAACCTTAGACTCTAACTCATCCTTGAGTTCTTGTGTCTTAGCTATAGAGAAATCAAGATTTTCTATAAGATCATCTCTCTCCATACAACATTCATCTAACTTATCCTTGAGTCTAGCATTCTTCTTTCTTTCCTTTTTCAAAGCACTAAGAGCACTAATAAGTTCACTTTCAAGATCCTTTATTTGTTTGCTTTCTGAATCATCAAAGCCTTTTTCAGATTTCTTATCACTAGAGGTGCTACCTTTTTCAAAAACCATACATGCATCTTCCTTATAGTTTTCTGAAGCATCCTCATACATACTAGAAACCAAATCATTATTTGTACAATCATCCTCAAGGTGACCAAAATTTCCACATCTAAGACATTTCATGATAATGAATCTATGTTTCGGTTCTTCCTCTTTTTTGATATGAACAACATCTCATTTTCATCATCACTTGAAGAACTTTCACTATCACTACTAGAACACTTACTTGCTTTGTCTAGGTAGAAACTCTTCTTGTGCTTGTGAGAATACCTCTTTCCTTGATTGTTGTGCTCATCTTTGTTCTTTCTGTGATGCTTGTGCTTTTCAGAATCCTTGCTCTTAGAATCTTGTTTATCTTCATCACTTTCATTCTTGGGAATAGTTACGATCAGTAGCATAATGACCAAACTTTCCACAATTGAAACATCTTATATTTTTCACGCTTTTGTGCTTTCTAGAGAACTTGCCTTTCTTGTTGTAATATGCCTCTTCATCACTAGAAGACTCATCACTCTCTTGAAGCTGTTTACCCTTGGATTTCTTGGTAGCCTTGAAAGTTGCCTCTTTCTTGACATCAACCTTCACTTGAGTTCTCAACTCAAATGCTGCAAGTATACTATGGAGCTCATCCTTTTTCAACTTATCCAAATATTTAGCTTCCTCAATAGCAGAAATATTTTCACTAAATCTATTAGGAAGAGATCTTAAAATCTTATCACAAACATCATTTTCAGCAAGCTCAAGACCTAAGTCTTTCATGGAGTTAACAACCTCATCCATACGAAGCATGTAGTCACTAATATTTTCATCATCATTCATCTTGAGTTGTTCAAACATACCTTTGAAGTGTCTCAACTTGGCCTTTTTGACATTTGTATCACCTGTATGAACCACCTGCAACTGTTTCCACATTTCACTAGTCTGTCTTGCAGTGAATCACTTTGGTGAGATCTGCTTTACGTAAGCCTTTCAGGATTGCATTCATTGCTTTTGAATTGTTGTGATGTAGGAGCCTTTCTTCTTTAGTATATGGACCATGTACAGGAATAGTGTACTCATCTTCAATTACTTCCCATACCTCATTACCAAGTGCCATTAGATGAACCTTCATCCTTGCACTCCAAAGACCAAAATGACCCATCGAGAATAGGTGTTGCATTGCCACTTGAATAATCCATTGTGTTCTTTACTAGCTTTTCCTTCAAGTTGTTAAACTTTTCGAAGGCACCAGCTCTAATACCAATTGAAGAACACAAGCTTATACTGAGAGGGGGGGTGAACTAGTATAAGACCTCTTTTTACTTTTTCCTTTATATTTCAAAATAGTAAAGCAATATACCCAAAGCAATATCAAAGCAATGCACAAAATCATCCACAAAGTGACATCAATTTTAACGTGGTTCACCCAGAATGGCTGGGCTACGTCCACAAAACTTTTCTCTAAAAGTTATCTCAAAGTTCTTTGGGAATCCTTCCCAATTACAATGTTTATGAGCCTCGGCCCAAAGGAGATACCTTCCCCCAAACAGAATTTATGAGCCTCTGCTCAAAGGAGATACCTTCCCCCAATCAGAATTTATGAGCCTCTGCTCAAAGGAGATACCTTCCCCTCTGCTCTAGAAATGATCCCTCGGAAGATCAACTGCCTCTACCTCTTGCCAGCACGTGGAACTCCTTTCCACCGAAGACCTCCTGTCCTCAATGCTTAGCCTAAGAGACCTCTGCCTTCTATGATCACGTCCACAATAGCTCAGCAACCAAATCTGTCCTCAAGTTCTTCTCAAAGAACCAATGCACCTCTATCCTCAAGCAATAGCACTCCGCATTCGTCTTTTCCCTTTGTGCTCTCTACGCCCTCTGCTCTCTTTGCGCAATCACAGCCGCACTTGGTCGAACTTCAACCTTTGCACCTATGTGCAATCACAGCGGCACCGTCTTCGCACACTCTGCTTCCTTTGCGATCTTTCACACTTAGAATGATTCGACGAAATGCACTCTGCACACTACGATCAAAATTTGCACTCTGCTCTCGATGATCGAACTTCTTGCTCTACGCACTATCTACGAACGTCGCACTTCAACCACACATTCAATCACACTCAACTCTCCAAACAACCCTCCTTTTATAACAGAATTTTCATGATGAAAACTTTAATCTTAGTCGACTGTTATAACAAATGCAAACCCTAATCTTCGTCGATTGCAAGCCCTAATCTTCGTCGGCTAAAATTTGACTTTGTCGGCTTCACTGCCTCTGTAACTCTTCTATAGCTTCTACCATGAAAATACATGTCACGATATCGTGACACTTTTCGCTTTCTTAACCTCTTCTCGGCTTGCACCCGTGAAAGCAGAACATGTCACGAAATCGTGACACTTTCGCTTCCTTGCACTCTTCTCTGCTTGCACTAGCGAAAATGGAACATGTCATGAAATCGTGACACTTTCGTTGCCTTGTGCTTTTCTCTGCCTTACGCCCGTGAAAATGGAACATGTCACGAAATCATGATGCTTTCGCCTTTGAGCTCTTCCTCCTTGAATTTGTCATGAAATCATGACGCTTCTTCTTCCATGCTCTTTCGTTTTGCTTCTATCACGAAATCGTGACTCTTCTCCTATTGAAGACCTGCTTTCTATTTCTGTCATGAAATCGTGACACTTTCTCCAACCGTATGCTGCCATCTCAATCTATCACGAAATCATGACACTTTCTGCATCCATAAGCTTTCTCTTCAACCTGTCATGAAATCGTGACACTTTCTGCATCCGTACGCTTTCTCTTCAACCTATGCAAAATCGTGACCTTCACTCAATCACACTGCATCCGTACGCTTTCTCTTCAACATGTCACGAAATCGTGACATTTCTTACTTCGAAACCTTTCCTTTGCTGCATGTCACGAAATCGCGACAGTTCTTACTTGGAACATTTTCATCTGCAGCATGTCGCGAAATCATGACGGTTCTCACTTCGAACTCTGTAGCATGTCACGAAATCATGACAGTTCTCACTTCGAACTCTGCAGCATGTCACGAAATCATGACACTTTTTGTGTTACTTTCTCTCTCTTCGAACTTGTCGCGAAATCATGACAATTCACACTACGGACTCTCTCTTTTGCATTATGTCACGAAATCGTGACACTTTTTCTTTCGGACTCTCTCTCCTGCAACATGTCGTGAAATCGTGACACTTTTTCGTCCGTACAACCTTCCTTGCAATATGTCACGAAATCGTGACATTTTTGACTCCGTACATTCTCTCTCCTCTTTGAGTCGCGAAACTGCGACATGTCGCGATATCGCGACACTTTTCTAACTTGCTTTCTCTCTCCGCAACCCTAAGTCAGAAAATGCGACATGTCGCGATATCGCGACACTTTTCTAACTTGCTTTCTCTCTCCTACTTAAGTCGCGAAAATGCGACATGTCGCGATATCGTGACACTTTTCTAAAAAGCTTTCTCTCTCCTGCTTAAGTCACGAAAATGCGACATGTCACGATATCGCGACACTTTTCCAACTTACTTTCTTTCGAACCTGTCAGCTTGGGGTTTGCAAAAGACCTTTGAAACTGTCATGCCGTAACCTTCATCAAAACAAATTATTTGACATCAAATCAAATTCCTTCAAAAGCTTCTTGACATCAATGACAACTTATTCACTTGAGCAAATGCAATGTACCCAAAGTACCCAAAATTGCCAACAATTTTTCTTGGGTCCTGACTAATATCTATGCTCCCAATTCCATTTCTAGGGGGTTCCATATGTGGAACACTTTATCCTCAATCAGAAATTCTTTCTCTAATCTACCTTGGATCCTTATTGGTGACTTCAACACCCCTTTGTTTCCTTTTGAAAAAAGAGGAGTTATATATTTTTCTAAGAGTATGGAGGACTTCCAGGATTTCATTAATGTATAGAATTTTATTGATTTCAATCTAAAAGGCAATCAGTTCACATGGTCAAACAAAAGGTGTGGATCTTAGCTAATCCAAGTTAAATTAGATAGGGTGTTGTTTTCTCATGAAGCCTTTGATGACTAGGGAGATGCCACTCTTCAATCACTCCTAAAAATTGGCTCTGATCACAATCCCATTATTTTGGATACAAATAATCCAAAAATTTACAAAACCCCATTCAAGTTTGAAGCAATGTGGATGCAACATCCTGATTTTAAGGAAAGAATCAACCAATGGTGGCAAACCGACATTCAAGGAAAAACTTCCTTCATTCTGGCCCAAAAACTCAAAATCATTAAAGAGAACATTAAAGTATGGAACAGAGACATATTTGGTAACCTTTTCCATAATAAGTAGGATGTAATGTTGAGGCTAGCCTTGATTGAAAAAAATAATCAGGAGAATGGTGATTTCACTGCTGATATTAAAAAAGAAGAGAAAGAATTATTAGCCAAGTATCACAATATTCTCCAATGTGAAGAAATATTTTGGATAAATAAATCCTATGACTTATGGCTCCAAAAGGGGATTATAATACCAAAATTTTCCATACTTCTACTATGAGACACCGAAACAATAACAGAAGGAAGGAGAAATCATCAATGATATCAAAGAAATCATAAATGAAGGTGTTTCCCATTTCATGCAACTACTTCAGGCTGAGAACAAACCAAATTCTCAGATGGCAAAATATTTTTTCCTCTAGTTCATTCCTCATATCATCTCTGACAGTATCAATAGTCAACTTATGGCTACACTTTTTGATGAGGAAATTAAAGATGCTTTATTCTCCATGAATCCTGACAAAGCTCCTAGCCCGGATGGTTTTTCCCCAACATTCTATCAAGCCTTTTGGGATATTGTCAATAGGGATGTTTGCAAAGCCATAAGAGAGATCCAACATTATAAAATTATTCCAATAGGCTTCAATTCCACCTTCATTGCACTTATACCAAAAAATCCTAATGCTTTAATTTTAGTGATTTTAGGCCAATATGTCTTTGTTTTCTTATTTTGTTCCTACTCAAGAATGGTGCTTAACAAAATTTTCCATACCTTCAATATTCCCTGGGCTTGTCCTCCTTCAATTGTTGATCTATTCCAACAGTGGCCAATTCCTTTCAAAAATACCATACTCAGAGGACTTTGGAAGTTTTTTTTGCATCATTTCCTTTGGTAGATATGGTTAGAATGCAATAAAAGAATATTTGAATTGAAATATTTGGATGCCAATATTATTTCCAGCAAAATCATTCTTTATGCTAAGGAAAATGTCCTTGTTGCTCCTTTTGATCCTTTTCCTTGTTCATCCTTTGATAAGGGCATCCTGAAGTCTTGTGATATTTGTATTTATGTCCCAAGACCTGTTACTTAGTCTTCATCTAGGACCAACATCAAATGGCAACCTCCTCCCTTTGGGTGGGTCAAGATTAATTTTGATGACACTGCAAAAGGTAATCTTGGCATTGCTAGGGTTGGAGGAATCCTCCAATATCAAATTGGCAATTCCATCTTTGTCTTTTTTGAATATTTAGGAATCCAATCCAATCATTCTACTAAAGCTAAAGTGGTGTGGAGAGGTCTTCAATTTCTAAAGGACATTCTGAGAAAAATCATTGTTGAAGGAGATTCTCTTAATATCATAATTTTTTTAAAAACCTCCAAACCCAACAGCTGGAGGATCAGGAATATTATTTAAGAAAGTAAGAAAATTCTTCGTTAGCAAGTCAATGTTGTGGTTCAACACATTTTTAGGGAGGGCAATTCTGTAGCTGAAAAATTAGCCAACATTGGCATTAATGCTCAAGGTTTGATGACTTGGACGGATGTCCTCCCTAATGAAGTTGTTGAGTTGGAAAATTATGATCAAAATACCATCTACCATGATGAATCTTGAAATCCTTTATTTTTATATTGCCCAATACCTCCTTTTTTTCGTGATTCATTGGGCCCATGTCCAAAGTTCCAAAAAATTCCAAAATGTAGATTTTATTCATCATTCTCATTATCTTCCTTTGAAAAGGGGTTCTATGTTGATAATTTCAAGTTCTCCATCACCTCTTACTTATGATCCTTATTTTTTGATAATCATTTCCATGAGGAATCCCAATGTTATGTCCACCCTAATTTTAAATCATTTCATTCTCATGTAGAATGATGCTTGTAATTTTACCTTTTCGAGAACCCTGTCTAAAGGCTTTGCCTTTCATATTCTCCCGAGGCTTTCTAGAATGTGCATCCCAATCCCTTTTGGGTTTTGTGCCTAATTTTTCCATTGGCCTTGTTACGTGAGTATCACCAGAAGATCCATATTCCTTGGGACAATGATCTACCCTATTTTTCCTACTCATTTTCATCGATCTTTTTTGCGCCATACCCAAATTTCTAACCATCATTATCCTTTTTGCCAGGGTTGTCCTTTTTGGTCAAGCATTTCTTTCTATTTATTCCTCCTGTGGTATTTTCAGCAAACATATAATTTCATTTATGTTCCTTTCGATCTGTGTCTTTTTCCTCCCATTTACCTTCCTCCCTTAATTCCTTTTGCCACCATGAAGGAATGGAAATTTGTTTTCATTGAGCCTGAAACTGTTGAACTGGATTCCATTTCTACTGATATGTTTAAGGATAAGAATGGGATCATCAATTTTTTCAATCTATTCTATGGAGTGGATGATGAGGTTACTAAGGCTTTCGTGACAACTTGGGACAATGGTTTGGTTTCCATCCACAACATCCAGTTCCAAATTTCTTTTGAGCTACTGGTGAACCTGACAGGGCAATATTTGGATAAAAAAAATCATCAAAAGAAACAAGCACAACTGGGAGGTAGAGTTGACACTCTTCGAGAAAAATTCACCCATCCACAAGAAGGTAAAAAAATGTTTGTTTTGCCATCAATTGTCAACACCCTGGAAATAAATCCTTAAGCCAATAATGCAATATTTTACTTGTGATAACCCTGAGTCTCAATTATGTTGTTTTCATCTTGCATTTGTAAATCATTTCTAGGACTAAAAAATGATGAACATTCCCACTGCCCTATTATGGTCCATGGACTATACCATTACCACCAACCATTCCAAAAATTATGAGGCCAAACCTTACCACCAAGGTCTTTTTAAGGTCCTTTACAAGTACCTCCTTCTGCAATTCCCTTCAGGTAATCTCCCTGCTCTTGATTCTGATGAGGAGAATTTGTCCTCAACCCCGAGCCCTAAAACCTCCAAATACAAAAGAAAATATAAAGGGGGTAAATTTATTTCTGATTTCTCTGCTAGGAAAAAGGCCAAAGTTGAAAAGACCCCTGTCCATAGTTCCTAGAGGCTGAAACATAAAGAAGCTACCTAAACCCCTCTGTCCACTTCTGTAAAAAATTCAAAGGATAAGTCTAATTCTCTTGACCTTGTCAAAAAGTATCTTCACAAGCTGGTTGTGCATGCTACTTCTACCACCATTGACCATCTTGAAATTGCTCACTTGGCCATTTGAAAGGTGATTGTAACCCTTAAATAATAATGCCATGCACTTAGTCTTTTATTTTTCTATGACAATTTCGAAAATGTTTCAGCCCTTGCTGGTGTTGATGTGTCCTTCGACACTAAAACTGACATCAAATATGCTTTCAATAATGAATATGTAATGGATATCACTAAGGAAGCATGCACTATTGTTCCTAAGGATAGCACTAAGGATATTTCTAAAATATATGTGAAATTTGCTGGTATGGAAGGTGTTGCTTCATCCCTCATGTAGATGGATATTCTTACGGGTTCTCCCCTTTGCCCCGAGATCTTTTGCCTTTTCGCCCTTTTTTTCCTTCGTTTCTCTCTTTTCGCTGGCTAATTTTACTCAAGGGTATTTGGGTTGTATATTTTCTGTTTTTTCTTTTTCGGGGGGGGGCTTCAAATACCTTATTTTTAATAAAATTATTAATCTACCAAAAAAATATAGCAACCTTATGTGAAGCAATTAGGGTGCAATCTACCATTTGTTATGTTAATCATAGTATACCAACTATCAAGAGGAGAATCTAAACATCTAAAAAAGAAAATAAACATTGCAGAAGGAAGAGTAGTGATAATGCAAACGCTATCAAGAAAGAGCAAGTAATAGCATCTATAGTAAGTATTGTAGGTATAAAAGGACAAGAGTAATAAATAATACAAAGCATCAACTACCAAGGAGAAGGTAAGTACCATACAAAAAGAACAACTTCAATTATCATGTAACATATCCTCAAGCACAACACCAACTCAAATGCCAAGCATTGTGTTAGAAAGAAGGTGATAATATTTATGTAACACGTAAGCACCAACTTTAATGCCAAGTGTTGTATTAGAAGGAAAGAAAATATTTCATAACACCTTTCACTTGCATTAAAGAAGACATTATGGAAGAACATAGTGAACATTATATTCACAATGAACATAGTAGAACAAAGCATAGAAGAGACAGCTAAATGCTATAAATAGGTGCATATTCAAGAATTCAAGGTATATTTGAAGGGTCAACGATGATCTCAGATAATTGTGATCAATAATAGTGATACAAGACTTAAGTAAATCATCAAATATTAGGGTTTAAACTTTGTGTAGTAGGGAAGATAAACCCATACTCAAAGCATTGAATTTTGAGCATATAGAGCATTGGATGCATTTCATTATAAGGAGAGCATTGTGAAAATGCATGTTGCACAACATTAAGTAAGCCATTGGAGTGCTACTTTATAAAGGTAATAAATATTTTGCCTTACCTATAACCTTTGCAAAGGATAAAAGGTAGATTATTGAAGCCAATTTGATTATTGCTTTATACTTAAGGTTTTATAATAAAAATGAGAAATATGGGAAGTTTATAAATAGTTAAACTTGGAGGTTTAAGGATTACTACATAAAACAAGAAATACTTTATTTGAAAATACTTTTGTTTCTAAATTTTCATCTAGAGAGGTATAAGGAGTTCTACTGCATATTTAAATTATTGAAACTTAGAAATGATATTATTGAAATATTGATAGAAGCAAAACCTATAATTTCTAGAGAATTGGAAGAATTCATTGATATTAATCTCTTGCTAAATTTAATGAAACATAAGGAATCCATTTTTAAAGATCTTGAAAATAGAGATGATATTCTCACAATGACACTGAGAGCGGGGGGGTGAATCAGTGTAGCTAAAAATCTAATCTGCAACTCTTAAAACTGAAGCAAAGAGAACTTGAAAATAGATAAAGCAATAATCACAAAAGAGCACACCACAACACACAATGTAACGAGGTTCACCAATTTGGCTACTCCTCAAGAATGACTGCTTGGACTACGGTCCAAATCCAGCCTTTGCAAAACACCAATTTTACAATCTGTTTACCAGCACCCACTGGAAGGAGCACCAACCCCTGATTTATCTGCACCAACAGAAAGGAGCACCAACCCCTATCCAAGCACCTACTTGGATCCCTGTTTTGAAAGTTATATTAATGACATACAAATGCCTTCACTTTTACAAGACCCTGACTGGTCTCCAATTTATCAAAATACAGTAAACACTTCCTGCTCAGCCTGTCGCTCTCTTACAACACTCTTCTCACCCTCTTTCGGTAGCACTTTCACACATATGGCAGCAACCTTTATTCTTCATGCAGACCTACTTTTATAACATATTAGTCTCTATTTTTAACTTCCATTTTTACGCATGCAACCCGTAACTATTTCTTAAATATTCTATTCTGCCACTTGTCAACTATAACTTCATCTTTATGTAACTCCTTTTGTGTATATAAAGTGGGCATTTCATTAAACACGTTACATGCAACATATACCTCTACCATGACTGTTCATATTCTTTTCTATGCATGCATGCATTTTTTGATTCTATTTATGCGATTGTTCGATTTCTCCTTCTTTGACTGTTCTTAAAATAGCTGCATGATTTCTATCTATAACTGCACCTATAACTGTCGCATTTACTCCAGTTAACTCTTCTTATTTTAGTTGCATGCTTTTCCTCTACAACTACCCCTTTAACTATTGTTCTGTTCCAGTTAACTGTCTGTTATCGTGCTATTGCGACCTATCATGAAATCGTGACACTTTGTATCTTTCTGCCCTTCTCGCCTTTTACCCATGAAAATACATGTCATGAAATCATGACATTTTTGGCCTCCTTGTTCACCTCTTGTCTTGCAGCCACGAAAACCAGACATGTCACGAAATCGTGACACTTTTCGCTTCCTTGCACTTCTCTGCCTTCTGCCCGTGAAAACGGAACATGTCACGAAATCGTGACACTTTTGCTGCCTTGTGCCTTTTCTATCTTTGGCAAGCGAAAACAAACATGTCGCGAAATCGTGACACTTTTCGCTTCCTTGCACTTCTCTCTTCGAACCATGTCACGAAATCGTGACACTTTCTCTCCTTGGCGCTTTCTCTTCGATCCTGTCACGAAATCGTGACACTTTCTCTCCTTGGCGCTTTCTCTTCGATCCTGTCACGAAATCGTGACACTTTCTCTCCTTGGTGCTTTCTCTTCGATCCTGTCATGAAATCATGACACTTTCTCTCCTTGGCGCTTTCTCTTCGATCCTGTCATGAAATCATGACACTTTCTCTCCTTAGCGCTTCCTCTTGGAACCTGTCACGAAATCGTGACACTTTTCTTTGCGAGCTCCTTCTCCTCGAGCATGTCACGAAATCATGACAGTTTTCTTTGCTTGCGCCTCTTCTTCAAACATGTCATGAAATCGTGACAATTTTTCTACTTGCCTTCTCTCTCTTCCAACATGTCACAAAATCATGACAATTTTCCTTGTGCCTTCTCTCTCCTTGGCCATGTCGCAAAATCATGACAATTTTGCTTGTGCCTTCTCTCTCCTCGGCCATGTCATAAAATCATGACAATTTTGCTTCTTCTCTCTCCTCGGCCATGTCATGAAATCATGACAATTTTCTTCGCCTTCTCTCCTCGTCCATGTCATAAAATCGTGACAGAAAACATGTCGCGATATCGCGACAGTTTTCTTACTTGTCTTTTTCTTTGATTTTTTGAATCGGGCCACTTTTGTCTTCTTGGAAATTCACTGTACATGTTCGACAGTGACCTCTGAACTCCTATCCACCTTATCAATCGCATCAAGTGATCTATCTGTCTGTGTTGACAACAATGACAATACTTTTGCTGCACCTTGCTCAACAATCTCCCCCTTTGGAATTGTTGGCAACACTCATGCACTCTCCTGTAATTCTTCTCCCCCTTTGACAATAATACCAAAGGGCTGCTGTAGACTCCCCTGAGTCTATGCACAACATTCTCAGATACACATTGTTATAGTTAGCAAAAATCATGAATATGAGCAAAACTATAAACATAGGCATAAATGCTCCCCCCGAGAATGTGATCCCAATTGATAGTCAGTTCTTGGGAAATGTGACTACTCCCAACTTACTTCGAAGGTACTCAAAAACTTCCTTTGGTAATGGTTTTGTGAATATATCTGCTACTTGCTCTGTAGTCGAAACAAAATCCAATTTGACCTCCCCTTCTGCAACTTTATCCTTCAAGAAGTGATACCGGATTGCAATATGTTTGGTTCGAGAATGCATAACCGGATTCTTTGATATGTTAATAGCACTAGTGTTATCACATTTAACTGAAATTGGCTCTTTGAAGTGAATACCCAGATCTTTCAGGGTTTGTCTCATCCATAATATCTATGTACAACATGTTGTTGCTGCAATGTATTCTGCCTCTGCTGTGGAAAGAGAGACTGATTCTTGTTTCTTGTTGTGCCATGCTACCAGCCTGTCTCCAAGATAAAATGCTCCTCCACTGGTACTCTTTCTGTCATCAATACATCCTGCCCAATCTGCATCAGAATATGCAATAAGAGTGAAGTCCTTACCTTTTGGGTACCATAACCCATACTCCATAGTACCCTTGAGGTACCTAAAAATCCTCTTCATGGCTGTCACATGAGTCTCTTTGGGACTAGCCTGAAATCTTGCCACCATGCATACTGCCTGTAAGATATCTGGTCTGGTAGCTATCAAATACAGTAGGCTTCCAATCATAGACCTGTACATGGTTTGATCTACATCTGGAGATTTGTCATCCTTGCTCAACTTGCAACTTGTTGTCATGGGAGTCTTGACAGGTTTACTATCCTCCATTGTGAACTTTTTTAGCATTTCTTTCACATATTTAACTTGAGAGATAAAAATGCCCTTTTTATTTTGATTGACTTGCGAGTCCTAGGAAATAAGAAAGTTCACCAATCATAGACATCTCAAATTCTTTCTTCATTTTAGTTGCTATGTCTTTACAATATTCATCCATGTTGCTGCCAAATATTATATCATCTACATAAACAACAAGTACAATAAGATGGCCATTCTCTATTTTGACATATAAATTGTTGTCCACCATACCTTTCTTGAACCCCTGTTTAATAAGATAGTTATCCAGCCTTGCATACCATGCTCTGGGTGCTTGTTTTAGACCATACAACGCTTTCTTTAACTTGCAAACAAAATCGGGATTGTCACCGAGTTGGAAGCCATCTGGTTGTTCAATGTACACCTCTTCTTCCAGTTTTCCATTCAGAAATGCTGATTTTACGTCCATTTGATATACTTTGAAATTTTTATGAACTGCTAAAGCCAGAAACATTCTGATTGCCTCTAGTCTAGCTACTGGTGCAAAGGTTTCCTCAAAATCAATGCCTTCAACCTGAGCATAGCCTTTACAGACCAATCTTGCCTTATTTCTGACAACCTGTCCGTCTTCATTTAATTTATTTCAAAAAATCCATTTAGTACCGATTATGTTTTTATTTGTTGGCCGTGGTACTAATTCCTAGGTTTTGTTTTTCTCAATCTGATCTAGTTCTTCATTAATTGCCTTCATCCAACTTTCATCTGTGCTTGCTTCAGCAATATTTTTGGGTTCAATGTTGGATAATAGAGAGTAGTTCCGTACTACTGCTCTTCTTGTCTGTATACCAACTGTTGGGTCCCCAATAATCTGTTCTCTGGGATGATTTTTCTGCCAGTTGCCTATTTTGAATTTCTTGTTCTCTTCTTCTGAGTCAATTCTTAAATCAGCTGGGTCAATTTTTTGATTTTCTTCTATTTCCATTTCTTCATCTCCTTCAATGACTTCTTCATAAATAGGGTAGTTTTCTTGATAAGTAATTTCTCGATCTCTACCTTCATCAACTTTAACATCTGCACTCTCCACAATTTTCTTTAGCCTCTTGTTGTAACATGTGTAGGCTTTGCTTTTTGTCGAGTAACCAAGAAAAATACCTTCGTCAGCTCTATCTTCAAACTTATCGAGATTATCTTCAGTTCGTTTGATATAACACTTGCTGTCGAACACTTTGAAGTATCTTGTTGTTGCTTTCCTACCGAACCACAGCTCATAAGGAGTTTTGCTTTCATGCATCCTTAACATGCACCTATTTTGAATGTAAACTACAGTATGTACTGCCTCTTTCCAAAATTTGTCAGCTATTTTGTTCTCAGCCAACATTGTCTGTGCCATTTCTTGCATAGTCCTGTTCTTCCTTTCAACAACACCATTCTGCTGAGGTGTCCTTGCTGCTGAAAACTATCTTCTGATCCCATATTTTTGATAGTATTCTGCAAACTCCTCTGAGATAAACTCTCCTCCTCTATCTGATCTTAGGCATTTAATTCTTTTTCCAATTTGATTCTCAACCTATTTTTTAAAAATCTTGAACATCTCAAAGGCATCTGATTTAAGCTTTAAAAATAGTACCCATGTCATCCTGGAGTAGTCATCTATGAACAACATAAAGTATTTGTCACCATTTATGCTTTGTGTTCTCATGGGTCCACATAAATCAGTATGTATCAGCTCTAACGGTTTTCTGGTGAAGTATTCCTTTGCTTTAAATGTGGATCTAGTTTGCTTCCCTTTTTGGCATGAAGCACAGATGCTATTTATTGGTTTGCCAATGGTAGGTATATCTCTTACTGCTCTTTTTGAACTTATTTTTACCAGATTGTCAAAGCTAATATGACCGAGCCTCTTGTGCCACAGCCAATTTTCATCTTCCTGTCCAATCAGGCATGCTCCTTCTAAAGTTTTTGAGAGAGTATATAGATTTCCAGAAGTCCTCGATCCAGTAGCTATCGGCTTCCCACTGTGTGCTTTTCTGACTTCATACCCCTGCTTCTTAAAGATGACTTCATGACCTCTGTCATAGATTTGACTTACGCTCAGTAAGTTGTGCTTCAAACCAATTACAAACAGAACTTCTTTGGAATTGATCTTTCCATCACTTATCTTGACTGATCCTTTGCCAACTATTTTGGCTCCATCATTATTTCCAAACTTTACAGAACCCCCTTCATATTTTTGTAATTTTTCAAATTTTTGTTTATCTCCGTCATGTGACTGGAGCATCCACTATCCAATATCCATGGTGCAGATTTGTTCTGTGCTTTGAATGTTGTCTGTACAATCAAGGATTCCTTTTCTTCCTTGAGTTGCTCTTTTTCTTTCCATTCTGATTTGACTGTAGTTTTGGTCACTTGTTTAGACTTTTCTTTGTAGTGGCTTGTGCATGTTTATCTGGGAATTTTCTGTTTTGCCTTAAACTGTTTGGTTGAGTTCTTCTTCCCTGATATTTATTTGCTGCATATGTGCTTCTACAGTTTCTTGCAATGTGTCCAAAGTTATGACAGTTATAGCATTCTACTGCATAATCCATCAAGGGTGAAAAGACATTTCTACTGGTAAAATTTCTTTGTCCTATATTATAAATGCAGTCTAAAATCTTATGACCATAAGTATTGCATTTAAAACAATAACCAGAAAAGGAATGATTGAACCTGGGAGTTGGTCTTTGCCAATTTGTAGTAGGAGCCACAAATTTTCTTCTCCTTTGATGTGTGACTTTTGTGAATCCCTCATTGTCAACAGTCTTCTCGTGCCTGGCATTGTTGCTTTCTTTTGCAAGATTCATTTTTCTTTGGTCAACCTTGATTTTATCCTCTTTCTTTATTGGTTCTATAGTTATGGCCTTTGATCCACTTGATGATTCTCCTTCGACAAACCCCAAGCCAAACTTGATGCCTGTAGTCCTCTGACTATTTATAATCTTTTCAAGCTTTGCAGAACTTCCTTCAAGTTTGTGATAGCAACTCAATTTTTGATTCTTTTCTTCTAGCCGCATTCTTAAAACAACAATCTCTTCTTCTAGTTTGTTGCACTCATCTATTCTCATGGTTAACTGTACTTCAAGTTCTTCAGACATTTTCTTAAATTCTTCTGTCTGTACTTTCAAACTATTTATTATGTCATTCGCATCCTCAAGCTTTCTTGAGACCTTATTATTCTTTTTCCTTTCTGTCTTCAACTCTTTAAGTGCAGCAACCAACTCTCCTTCCAGATAAACTTCAACCTCATCCTTACTTTTTGTATCACCTTCCTATTTTTCTTCTATTTTTGCTTCTTCAAATGCCATGAACAGAGCTTCACCTGTTTCTTCTTCAGAATCTTCACCTGAGCTATCTTCGAAAGAGCTGACATTCTTGGATATGAAACTTTTCTTTTTGAAATTGCTTTTCCTAAAGTTTGGTTTCTTCTTCCAGTCACTTCTTTCTTGGTGTGACCCTTCATCACTTTTGGTTTTCTCATTCATTGGACACTTAGCTGCAAAGTGACCGACCCCTCCACAATTGAAACACTTAAATGGTAACTTTCCTCTATATTTTCCTTTTCCCTTTGTAAGTTTTCGAACAAAGTTGGCTTCCGTTTCATCCGATGTCTCTTCATCCTCAGATTCTTGTTCAGCTTTTGTATTCTTGTGTGCTTTAAAAGCAGCTTCTCTGTCTATGGGCTTAGTTTGTCCTATTCTCATTTCATATGCGAGTCAAAGAGCCATGCATCTCGTCCATGCTAAAACTATTTAGATCTTTAGCCTCTTCTATTGCAGAAACTTTAGAATTAAATCTTTTGTGAAGAGTTCTAAGTACCTTTTTTACGACAACTGCATCTTCGATTTTTTTTTCGAGTCCTCTGATTGCATTAATGATTCCATTGACTCTCAGCATATAGGCCTCTATGTTCTCATCGTCATTCATTTGTAATGCTTCGAACTGAGCTCGATGAGTTTGCAGCTTGGCTTCCTTGATCTTGCTGTCTCCTTCATGGATGCTCTTCAGTTTGTCCCACATGTCTTTTGTTGATGTACAGCTCATAATCCTTATCAGTTCACTATCTACTAGCCCACACATTATGGCATTCTATGCTTTGGAGTTATTCTCAAACTTCTTCTTCTCAGCAGTATCTGTTGGAGGAGTAGCGGGTACTGTGTATCCATTTTCTACTGACTCCCAAATGTCGTATCCTAACGCACTCAGATATGTCTGCATCCTGAGTCTCCAGAATGAGTAATTAGTTCCATTGAACAAAGGAGCTTTGTTTGATGAGAATCCTTCATTACCTGCCATTGTGTTCCTTCCAAGATCACCTAAGCTGATTAAGCTTTGTTCAGGAACCTTGCTCTGATACCAATTGATATTCTCACAATGACACTGAGAGGGGGGTGAATCGGTGTAGCTAAAAATCTAATCTGCAACTCTTAAAACTGAAGCAAAGAGAACTTGAAAATAGATAAAGCAATAATCACAAAAGAGCACACCACAACACACAATGTAACGAGGTTCACCAATTTGGCTACTCCTCAAGAATGACTTGCTTGGACTACGGTCCAAATCCAGCCTTTGCAAAACACCAATTTTACAATCTGTTTACCAACACCCATTGGAAGGAGCACCAACCCCTGATTTATCTGCACCAATAGAAAGGAGCACCAACCCCTATCCAAGCACCTACTTGGATCCCTATTTTGAAAGTTATATTAATGACATACAAATGCCTTCACTTTTACAAGACCCTGACTGGTCTCCAATTTATCAAAATACAGTAAACACTTCCTGCTCAGCTTGTCGCTCTCTTATAGCACTCTTCTCACCCTCTTTCGGTAGCACTTTCACACATACGGCAACAACCTTTATTCTTCATGTAGACCTACTTTTATAACATATTAGTCTCTATTTTTAACTTCCATTTTTATGCATGCAACCCGTAACTGTTTCTTAAATATTCTATTCTGCCACTTGTCAACTGTAACTTCATCTTTATGTAACTCCTTTTGCATATATAAAGTGGGCATTTCGTTAAACACGTTACATGCAACATATACCTCTACCATGACTGTTCGTATTCTTTTCTGTGCATGCATGCATTTTTTGATTCTATTTATGCGACTGTTCGATTTCTCCTTCTTTGACTATTCTTAAAATAGCTGCATGATTTCTATCTATAACTACACCTGTAACTATCGCATTTACTCCAGTTAACTCTTCTTATTTTGGCTGCATGCTTTTCCTCTACAACTGCCCCTTTAACTGTTGTTCTGTTCCAGTTAACTATTTGTTATCGTGTTGTTGCGACCTGTCGTGAAATCGTGACACTTCTGTATCTTTCTGCCCTTCTCGCCTTTTACCCACAAAAATACATGTCATGAAATCATGACATTTTTGGCCTCCTTGTTCACCTCTTGTCTTGCAGCCACGAAAACCAGACATGTCACGAAATCGTGACACTTTTCGCTTCCTTGCACTTCTCTGCCTTCTGCCTGCAAAAATGGAACATGTCACGAAATCATGACACTTTCATTGCCTTGTGCCTTTTCTATCTTTGGCCAATGAAAACAACATGTCATGAAATCATGACACTTTTCACTTCCTTGCACTTCTCTCTTCGAACCTATCACAAAATCGTGACACTTTCTCTCCTTGGCGCTTTCTCTTCGATCCTATCATGAAATCGTGACACTTTCTCTCCTTGGCGCTTTCTCTTCGATCCTGTCATGAAATCGTGACACTTTCTCTCCTTGGCGCTTTCTCTTCGATCCTGTCATGAAATCGTGACACTTTCTCTCCTTGGCGCTTTCTCTTCGATCCTGTCATGAAATCGTGACACTTTCTCTCCTTAGCGCTTCCTCTTGGAACCTATCACGAAATCGTGACACTTTTCTTTGCGAGCTCCTTCTCCTCGAGCATGTCACGAAATCATGACAGTTTTCTTTGCCTGCGCCTCTTCTTCAAACATGTCACGAAATCATGATAGTTTTTCTACTTGCCTTCTTCTCTGCCAACATGTCGTGAAATCATGACAATTTTCCTTGTGCCTTCTCTCTCCTCGACCATGTCATGAAATCATGACAATTTTGCTTGTGCCTTCTCTCTCCTCGTCCATGTCATGAAATCATGACAATTTTGCTTACGCCTTCTCTCTCCTCGTCCATGTCACGAAATCATGACAATTTTGCTTGCGCCTTCTCTCTCCTCGGCCATGTCATGAAATCATGACAATTTTGCTTGCGCCTTCTCTCTCCTCATCCATGTCACAAAATCATGACAGAAAACATGTCGCGATATCGTGACAGTTTTCTTACTTGTCTTTTTCTTTGATTTTTTGAATCTGGGCCACTTCTGTCTTCTTGGAAATTCACTGTACATGTTCTGACTGACCTCTGAACTCCTGTCCACTGCATCAACTGCATCAACTGATCTATCTGTCTATGTTGACAACAATGACAATACTTTTGCTGCACCTTGCTCAACAAGAGAACATCTTCATTAAAATTGAGAGTGAATTAACTATCTTTAGCTTTATATTCATTCATAAATAAGGATAAATAAGGTAAATAATAGAAGTTGAACATTAGAGAGATAAAAGGAATTCAACTTAAAGGAAAGTTAAGAAATATAAGTACTTTATGAAGATCATAATCTATTCAAGACACTTTAGGGATACAAAGTGATTAAGAAAACATTTTCAAATTTGATCTTATACTAGGGAGCCAAAAGGAATAATATCTAATATTTGAAATATTGCAAACTGTAAAGCATTTTACAAAAGTTGAAAAATTAAAATATAGTATTTTATCATATATTCAAAACACTAAAGAGTCATAAGGTAGTCAACTACAATAGTTTTTGAAAGTTGAAATATTTCATCAAAACCATTCTCAATATCAAATAATAAGAAAAACAATAATGTCTACTTCAAAGAATACAATGAATAATGATATGAAAAACATCATTAGAAAATAAAGGGAAAGTGTAATAAAAATTAGAATCAAGAATTTACTCACAAAGTATGAAGTAAACTCAGATCTTACTTCAAAGATCTACAATGAAGCCTTCCAAAAAAAAATTAAAACCCTAGAATAGTCTCTATTTGCTAGAACCATTGAACCAATTGATAATGAGAAAGATGATATTATAATTCCTTTATACATTGGAAGTGTATTATATATGGCATTACTCACATACAAATATTACAAAGAAGAAAATTTGGAGCAGAAGAAATTGATTGAATCACATAAAGAGAAAACCAAAATAGATTAATCCTTTTTAGAGAAGATATTTCATTCTTCATGAAATATTGATACTTCAAGTTCTTTAGATTTAAAATCTTATCATGATGCTTGAAGTTATTTCTCAAAATATTATATCCTAAAGAAGAATTTTGATGAGAAGGACAAATTCAAAGTAAAAATATTGTTGCAGTAATATGATCATAGTATAATAGTTCATAATAACACAAAGACTGACTCTAATGATGAAGACAAAAAAGAAGAAGAGGAACCTGACAAAGGAGGCATACAATGCAAAGTAAATTGAAGACAATACAAAGACCATATTGAAGACTAAAGTCTTAAATAACCAAATAATGTAATACAGGGGGTGTTGGGATATATTACATTATTTGGTACATGCTAATGTACCATCATGGTTACATGTTTAGATAAGGAGTTTATCTTAGATTAGTGTTTGAGTATTTACTTTATGTAATGTAATAAATGCATAAGTATTATTAGAATGTGTAGTGATGTAAATGTGCATTTTTCCATATGTACATGAGTCTAGAATAGGAATATAGTGAGTCATAGTTATATGGAAGGCCAAGAGTCATATTCCTTTATATATTGGCCTTTGTAGTAGAGAAATGAGTTGAGTAGTTGATTAGAGTAGGATAGTAAGTGATTGAGGAAGTTAGAGAGAATGTTTGAGTACATTAGAGTAGTGCTCAAGCTAGTCACCAATAGTAAGAAATACATTTTTATTTTTCATAAACCTTAGGTATTGCCTAGGTTTGTGAATATTAGGACTTAGTCTTAGGATTAATAATCATTGTAAAATATGAGTTGTTTTATCACTCATGTTAGATTTGGTCTAAGTCTAGGTGTCTCCATTATCATAGAATAATGGGCTTTCCATTATCATTTGCATTGTGGATTAAGCCTATGTTTCCCCTTTGGGAAATCAGTTGCATAATCCTTGGATCAAAATGCTCATTTCAAGGATCTCTGGTTGTATTTTAGGTTTATTTAAGCCCTATATTTTAATTTAATTATTAGCTTCATTTGGTTCGATAATAGTGGTATCATAGTAGGTAATTGTGGAGGTTTTGGGTTATTTCTAACCTTTTACATGTTGGTTTAGGTTATTTCTGATCAACATAATCCTATTTGAAGCTCTTAAGGCAAAAAATACTTATTTACCTTTACATCCTTAGGGTTTTTACAAATAGTCTATTGATGATTAAAATTGTTTATTGGGTAATAAGCCTACAAAGGTTCTACTATTCTGAAGTATTGAACATAAAATTTAAATTTGAGATTCCCTCTCCTTAGTGCCCTTATAGAAGCTTGGCTTTCAACACCAAGCAACCCCACTTGTGAGCAACACATGTAATATGATCATTCTTGGTGCCCTCATTGGAGCTTGGATTTATGGAACCAAGAAACCACACGCCTAATAGTCACCAGTGATAGGAGGTCATCGTCTTGACTATCGATGAGCCTTAGCCCAATAAATTTATGGTACCCTTTGGGACATAAGATCATTGGTGACCATTTATGATAGCAGCTATCTGTGACTCTGGCTCTGTTCAACAACCTATAATCTACTATGACTGATAAGTGGTTAGTCGTGCTCTACATAAACATCGATACTCTACTCTCTACAAAACCTAAAAATTGATAGGAAGTTAGTCCTTATTACAGGCCTCATGCATTGTTCCCAAGATCTAAACCTCACCATATGAACCTCTATGTAGATTGATGTAGCACAAATTCCAAGTATTCCTAATGAATACCTATCACTTGGTGTAGATATTATAGCATGAAACCCAAGGTTCAAAAATCAAAGCCTCATACAAAATTAAACATATATTTCATTAGAAGATATCAACTAATCACACATTTTTTAGGATAAAAAATCATGCATCAACAAGTGGATTACCTCATGTATTTACATCTGATAATCGATGACTGACACATGGCATGGATGGTGGAGGTACATTCATGTTTTTTTAGCTGACACATGGCATGAAGGGTTTGCATTAGCTTTGGTGCATTTCTTCATGGGTTTTTATACCACATTATTCGTGGGATAGGCGTTTTAGGATTTAAAAGGGAAACAACACTTTATACAATATCCAACACTCACTGGCTGAGCACGCATGCTAGCACATTATTGACCATCCCATCACCCTTGTTTACTATTGATTAAGAGTTTACCAAAGCAACCACCTCTTGAATTGTTGATCGTGCACCTTGTTCCCTAGCCACCATCGACTTGTTGAATGGATTGTCTCTTACAGTTGACTAGTCCTAAATAGGAAAAAACTATTTTTTTAAAAGGGGTAGTTATTTTTGCAAAAGGAAGAATACTTTTTCTTTGTGAAGGAGAATATTTATGTGTTTCTAATTTTACCTTTTTATAGCATTTTAAAATTGTAAACCTATCCACTTTGCTTTTGCAATTCCTTGGGTTATTAGCACTAGTTATGTACCCTTTTTTCTTACTCCTTGTGATACTACCTACTAGCTTACACTAGAGGTAAAATGTCTTCTAATTTAGTAGACAAATTGGATTCTCTTGTAGCAATAGTTGATATTTTGAGTGAGAAAGTCACTACCACTAACATTAAAGCAAAATGTGAGGTTTATATCTATGATGGCTCATGTGATCCTGAGATTCTCAACAATTGGATCCTTGATATGGACAATTAGTTTTATTATAGTAAGCTTCCAAGGGATCAATAGGTATCCTTTGCAAAGCTTAATATTTTAGGCCTCTCCAAAATCCTTGTTACCGACCACCAAAGAACACAAAATTCAATGAATTCTTGGGATGAACTAGTGCGATTTTTGAAGGCTAATTTCTATCCTTCAAACTATGCCAATGACCTTGATATTTATTATCTTCATATTCACCAAAACTCTAACATGATTGTCCATGATTACATTTTTATCTTTAATAAATTGTGTATTTTGAATGTAGTTTAGGACTCAGCAATCAAGATTTTGAACAAATTCAAAAGTGAGCTGCAAGAACCTACTTATAGTAAGTTTAAGTACAAAACCATCACCAATATTGATATGGATTTCAATCAAGCCATACTTGCGAAGGAGGAATTGAAGGACACTTTGTATGGGTCTTGCTTTTCATCATTCAGAGGAAATACGAAGGCACCTAATTAGTAATAAATCGTAAAAAAGTCTTCTTCCTCTTCTTCTCCTTCTCCCTCTTCTTCTTCTTCCTCTTCTTCTTCTTAACAAAACCTTCTTCTAAAAATCCTATGGAATGTAGTTTTTGTAAGAAGAAAGGCCATAAAAAACATCAATATTTTAAATTATAAAATTTAAAGAGTAAATCCCTAGTTGTAAAACCTCCACATGAGGACCCACAAGATGGTCCCATTGAGGTTACATGGGAAAAGAGACCATACAAGGAATTAGCGGGTCAATTGAATAATTTGACCCTTATGAATACTTCTCAAGGTGACCATGAAAATTTGTTTGTCACAATGGCTTACCTAAGTGCAAATTAGTTTATTTATTGTATCATCGATAGTGGTTCATAGAAAAATATTATTGTAAGGTTTGTTTTCAACAAATTGAATATGTTTTTGAGTCCTAATCCTCATCCTTATCCTTTAGTATGGAAGGATACTAATATTTCATCTGAAATCACACACACTTGCATGGTTGATTTTTTTTTGGTTCCATATTTGTTGACACAGTTGTGTGTGATGTGACTCCAATGGATTGCTAAGGATTGTTTTTTGAAAGACCCTATAAATATGATAGGAGGTCTATTCATGATGGGTACAAAAACACTTACACTTTGCACAAAGATAATAAGGATTATCTCATCAAAAGTACACAACAAACAAAGAATTTGATGTTGAGTTGTAGACAAGCACGCAAAGTCATTAATCAAGCAAAGGAACTAGCACTCATCTTCATAAGACCAACTAATGAAGGAATTCAAGCACCAATTCACAAACATAAAAGGTACTCTTCAATTGATTCAATGTTGCAATCATTTTCCAATGTGTTCAAAGAGCCTACAAGGCTCCCTCTTGAAAGACAAATAAATCATAGCATAGAACTTGTGCCCGCAGCTCCTCTTCCAAATACTTCAATGTATAGGTAATCTATATTTTAAATGGAATATATTAAAGTAAAAATTCAAGAATTTTTGTCTAAAGGTTTCATAAAACCTAGTATTTCTCCTTGTGCATCTCCCATATTGCTTGTATTGAAAAAGGATGGTACATGGAGACTATGCATTGATTTTAGGGCACTTAATAAAAAAAAAATCAAGAATAGATACCCACTTCCAAGAATTGATGGTCTCTTGTATTAGCTTCAAGGCTCTAAATTCTTCTCCAAGATAGCTCTCAAAAGTGGTTATCATCAGGTTAGAATTTAGGCTGAAGACACTTGGAAAACAATATTTAAGACTAAAATGGGGCTCTTTGAGTGGTTTGTCAAGCCCTTTGGTCTTACTAATGCTCCTACCACATTCATGAGGCTAATGAATGAAGTATTTAGAGAAATTTTGGATAAATTTATAATCATATATCTTGATGATATCCTTGTATTTTCTCCTACATGGAGAAGTCATTTAGAATGCTTGGAATCGGTTCTACAAACTCTTCAAAAGAACCAAATATTTGCTAATATTCCTAAGTGTTTTTTTTTTAATATTCCATTGCTTATCTTGGATTTGTAATTAATGAGAAAGGAATACAAGTGGATCCTACCAAAATTAAGTCCTTATCAATTGGCTAACTCCTACTTGTCATGGAGTTAAGGAGTTTTCATGGACTTACCAATTTCTATCACAAGTTCATATAAATATACTCCAATATTACTACTTCATTGCATCGTATGACTAAATCCAAGGTTGAATTTTAGTAGAAAAAGGATCAACAACAATACATTGGCATATTGAAACATAAACTATATACCAAACCTATTATTGTCCTTCCTTATCTTGCTCAACCATTTGAGATCGATACAGATGCATCACAGTATGCTTTAGGAGTCATTCTCAAACAGAATGGTCATCTAGTGGCCTACCATTCTGAGATATTTTCAGTACCAAAGATATGCTATTATACAAATGATAAAGAGTTATATGTATTGGTTCAAGCCATCAATTATTGGAGGCACTATTTGTTTGGAAAGTAAATAATAGTTCATATTGATCACATGCTCCTTAAGTTTGTTCAATATCAAAGAAAAATTGAATAAGATAGACACATGAAGTGGAAATTTTACTTACAATAGTTTCATTTGATGATAAAGTACAAGAAAGAGTAGAATAATGTAGTGGCATATTGTTTGAGTCATCCTCCATCCGCCCAAGCTTTGATGATTGTGACCACATCCCATATTGGCTTCCAAACATGGCCAACATAGTATCCTTTGGATCCTGACTTTGGAAAATTTTACCAACCACTTTTGCATCCTTACTCCTCAAATATGAGTGCACTTCAACATTTTCTCATTAAGTATGGATTGATTAATAAGTTGGATAAAATTTGTGTCCCTCAAGGGTAAAGAGAGTCTCTCTCTCAATAGGCTCATAATACACTCTATGGGTTCCACTTTAGCAAAAAAAAGACTCTACATCATCTTTAGTGATTCTTATTTTGGCCTCACATGCAATGATATGTTCTCCATTTTTTGAGGCAATGTGTTAGCTGAAGAACACAATATTATACTAAGAGAGGGGGGTGAACAGTATAAGATAAACTTTTACTTTTCTTTCCAATTTAGTATTATCCAATGTTATCAATTGCAATAACTTTCCAAATAAGTATTAACCAATATCATAAATAGTAGTAATGAGAAAATGCACAAATAATCACATACATGAGAGACACATATTTAATGTGGTTCACCCAATATGGGCTACATCCATGGAGAAAATCCTTCTTATAAAATTTCTCAACCAATCTCTTTGGGACTAATTTCCAATTACAATGTTTATGGATACCAATCCAAATGAGACACCAATCCCCTATTCTTAGGTTCATGGACCTCTATCCATAGGATACCTAATTCCCTCAAAACTTTCAACTCTAAATCCTGCTCTTAACTCTGCTCAAATTTGCTTCAAGCCTTCACTCAAGACTTGCTCAAATCTGCTTCAAAATCCTACTCTCAACTCTACTTAAATTTATTCCAAGTCTACACACAAGACTTTGCTCAAATATACTTACCAAAACTACTTAATCTGCTCACAGATCCTACTCAAAACATATACTCAAATCTTATCATAACATATGCTCAAATCTACTTATAACTCATACTAAAATATGATCATAACACATACTCAACTCTACTCATAATACATACTCACTTATGATCTCTAACACTTACACATTCACTTCCATGTCATTCAAACCAATGCCTACAAGCTTCACAAATCCATTTAACACTGATGTTAAAATTTGTTCTCAATATCTAGCACATATATTTCCAACAATGCTCATGAAATCAATCATTTTATCTCCACATCATATAACAACACAAGTATTCTTTCAAAACCAAAATACCTTAAGAAGGAGTTAAAACACCACACCTCACAAAGTTGCATTGAAGATGTGCCCTTAAAAACTTGTCTTAAAATAATTTCGTTTCTTTGCAACTTCAAAATGGGGTTAGTAAATCTTCTTTTCAAAACATTCACCCTAAGATCCTTTCTCAAAAAATGTGCACAAGAATTATCGAGAATAATACTCTATAACTTTCCTTATAGCCTTACAAAATAGAGTTTGTAATAAAGACTAAAACATCAAATACCTCTTTTCTAATATGTGCTAAAATACAAATAACCATAAACATAGATACACCTTATATCTCATTTATTTAAGTGACAACCAACCTTATAAATCTTTCACTTAATGTGCAAAAGCAATTTTAAAATAATCGTAAATTACTTTATATCTCCTTCAAAATAAATTCTCTCACACTTCATAAAAAACACAAATTTTAAGTAAGTCTAATACACCTTATAACTCCCTCTTTAAAATTGCAACCTTAACCCTTTTTTCACACTAAATAAATACAAATTTTAAACTCCCAAAACACTATAAAACTTCCACTTTAAATTCAATGTAAAAAATAATACTTTCACATCTTATGGTCTCCAAGGTAAAAATAAAATCAAATTATTTCAATGCACCTTGTAAACTATCACGACCACCTCAATCAATACAAATCAATTTAAAATTTAAGTACCTTATGCATGACATAAATCAAAACCACAACCTCCCTAGTGTAGTGCTTACCCAAGTGCCTTTGGCCAACTATGCTACCATGATAGTTAGAGCCAAAAGGAGTGCTCACAACTTTATCTTTGCCCTCTGTGCACATCGAAGAGAATGTCCTACATTTTCCTCTCTACCTTCTGCACACATCAAATGGAATGCCCTACATTTTCCTCTCTATCCTTTATGTACATCGGATGGAATACCCTACATTTTCCTCGCTACCCTCTACATAATCAAAATATATTGCCCTACATTTTTCTTCTACCCTCTGCATAAATCAATACAGAGTGCTCTATGTTTTCTCTTTGTACACTTATTAAAAATCGCTAGATTTATCACTTGCCATTTGTATCATTCACCACAAAGTGTTTTAGTCAAAAATCCATTGGATATCTCTCTATCATCCGCATCAATATATCAATCAAATTTTTCTAGATATCTCTCTGTTGTTTGCAAAAGCACACACGTATATTCCAATATCAATGCTCACACACTTAATGGAGGATAACTGACTAATATTTACATTGCATAAGAAAAGAGCTTTCAAAACTTTAATAATATCAATGCATCCTTAAAATCAAAAAATGTTGGCCCTTCAAACCTTTGGAACTTTATAATATTAAAAAAATTATACCATAGTCTTATATGTTGGAGCCTAAATACTTTATAAATTTGAGTTATAATATTATAACATAATCCTTTTAGGCCCATTCAAATATCATAAACCTTTTTGTTAAAATAATACAAACTTGTGGCTCATGTAAACCTGGTTCTTCATTATGTAGAGTCCTTTTATCTCATACCTTTAAACCTCTTTTTTCCAAGCCTCTTAAACATTTTATTTTATAATATTTAAATAATATATTTAAATATTATAGTCCTTAAGAATATTTACCTTGCTTTGTAATTAACCTTGTTATATGTGTATTGAATACCATACTCTCTTTATCATTCAAATTTTAACTGCCTCACGTAACTTTTGACATCAATGAAAACTCAACTACTCAATATTTCCAATAATCCCCCCCTTTGTCATTGATGGTTGTAGACACCTAAATTGTGTCATGCTTAGGGGAGCTACTTACATAGACACACTCATAATATCATAAGACATAATATTGGAATTTCCAAGCATCAACACTGGTTCTCACCACTCATTTGGGGCCTTTTCAAGCCATCCAAGCTTGGTCGCTCAATCCAAGAGTGACCATATTCTAGCCACTCAAGACTATAGTGGCCAGACATTATCCACTATAGATGATAGAGGTCAGATATTAGCCATTTACAGACGATAGTGGCTAAGCCATAAGAAGTGTTTTGCCAACAAATAGACCCAATCTCGGGTGGAAGTGGCAGTATGCATGCAATAAAGGTGAGCGAGAGTGACTTTGCATTCCTTTTCATGACCAGTTCATATAGGAAACTTGAGTTTGCATTTTAGACTTAAGTTAACTGACCTCAAAGCATAAACAAAGGACAAAAGCTTCTCATGCTAACCACCAGTTCGCATAGAAGACTCAAGTGGGAAGTTAGATTTCAGTTAACTAGCCTTCAAATATAGACAATGGACAAAAGATTCTCATGCTAACTTGCACTAGGCATGAGAAGTTCATTTCTAGGGCTTGGACATAGACCTAGGGTTTCACACTATAAAAGGTGCAAGCCTAAGAGCACCAAGATATCTAGAGATCTTGAATATTTTATCACATCAGGGAGAGAGACATCCTTTTGAGGAGAGCTTTCAAGACTTGGAGAGTTCTCTTTGAGATCACGTGTGTGGCGGAGCTTTGAAAAATTGAAGAGCATAATACCTACTTTCTTCAACATCACATCATAGTCTTTGACCCATAGCTTTGGGGCAAAGAGGGTAAGGTTTACTTTAGCGGTCGTTGTCTTGGATAGTGGCCCACAAACTTAGCTTAGATAGACATAGCATCTTTTATCCTATTTTATTATATCATTAGCATAGATTTACATGATTTCATGGCATTGTTTTATCATATTTATGTTACATTCTTTGATTACTAACAAACCTCATCCGGGGAGGCAATCTCGGACACCTAAAAGTGTGTTGTTGTTTCATTGCTTATAGGGCCACAAGTACATCGAACGAATATTACAACATACGAGAGAAAAAGGGATCCCTCTAGGAAATAGACCTGGAGAAGGAGGCATTTGTAAGCCCTCATACATTTTTATGTGTGGAACCAGGAAGCTTTTATAAATGCACCACATATTCATGAAAGGGCACTCCTTGCCCACTTGTAATTTATAGTATCAAAATAGGTATCCCTAAGAGGGACCGACATGTAACCGAGCTTCAATATCAATAAAGAGATCCATATTTTGTTATTTCATGTTATATGTTTTTTCCTCTTGTCTTTCCATTTCATATTTGGTATTTTAAATAGCATTGCAAGTAGGGTTTTCAGAAAAGGGACCGGTGCGCACGTTCCTAGGGTCGCTAAAAATGGTGATCACGGTGGGATGACCACTAATTTTTCATTTTTTTCTAGAAAACTAACTTAATTTTGTGTGCAAGTCTAGCCACTTTGAGATATAATGGTCGAAAACTAGCCACTCTGAGCTACAACGGCCAAAAACTAGCCGCTCTGAGCTACAATGACCAATAACCAGTCACTCTGGTCAACAACGACCAAGATTGGAGTGTAGTAGAGGTCAAATCATAGAATCTCTGAGCTAGATCAATGTTTGGTATAGCTTCTTTGATATTTTATAGCTTTCTATCTACTTCTATGTGTTTAAAACAGAGAACTTAAAGCACATTTATGTTTGGAAATTGAAAGAATAAAGAAGAAAGAATTAAGCATTTCACATATCTTAGATCTTCTTTTAAATTTTCCACTAGGCATTGCTAGGAACAACGGCTTATGCCTAAAAATTTTGCCCTAGAATCCAACATGCTAGACATTGTATGTTGTTTTCTTGCTTTGAGGCTCTACTAAAGGCCATAGTTGCACGAGATAAAGTGCGCTCATACAAATCATAGTAGTTCATGCATCTTTCTGAATATTAAAATGTATTTTTACATTTAGGCATATAGGAAAGACTCATTGCTGCTATATGATGCACTTTATGTTACGCAAGCTTAAAATGAACACCACACATGCACGTCTCATTTAAACATTGGAGAGTTGGATTTCATCACCAACCTTCAATTCAGTCCAATGAAGGAATTCATCTCCTTCCACTGGTTTACCCCTAGAGCTTCCTAGAAATGGATTGAAAATTTTACTTATAGTGACACTAAGTTATTTGTGTTCAAACTATATCCCACTGTTGGAACAATTATTGGTTCAGATTGGAAGAGCTAGGCAAACCCCCCATTGGGTCTTCAGTAGTGTACCCTACCTTCTTTTGAGAAAATCATGTTTTGCATGGGTGTACTTGATTGTCACTATCGATGAGTCTTCTCATTCTTAATCCAATAACAAGAGCAAAGAAATCAAGAGAACAACACATCAAACAGTTTAGGACACACTCAAATTGGTAATCAATATAAACATTTGTTTGGGATTGTGTGGTCATTCCTAAATTGCAAACTCAAAGGATCAAGTCATAAAATAACATGGTCAAAACAAGAAGTAAACACCCTCGGTCTGATGTCGAGGGAGAGACAGAAGCAATTCATACCCATAGGTAGAGTCATAGTAATGTTGAGCGACCTACCCGTAAGACCGTGAGACGTAGCTCCACGAGACTAAGGGGTGATAACTCAAACCTTGGGGTATCTCCTATAGAAACCCTAAGTAAGGAACCACATCATAGAACAAATTCACATAAACAAAAAGAGGCTTCATAGCCATCCTCATCAAGGAGACATGAGGAGACCTCAAGGGCCTCCTCTAAACACACAAAAACATCTCAAATATGTGAGGAATCTTCAATGGCTTTCTCCTCACATGGACATAAATAAGGTTCTAAAACCCATTCTTCACATAGGGATGACGAGACTACCACATCTCCACCCATATGGAGGAAGCATGTTGCCACCAAGCCCTCTTCATCAAGAAGGTAAACAAGAATTGCAATACCGTAAGACTCATAAGAAACATATGAAACATATATGCCCACTGAAGGGCAGGAAACTAGAGCTACATCTAGTCATGTGAATCATATAGAAGAAAACCTTCACACAAAAGGAAATATTCCCATAGACTATGACCTCATAGGAGTAAATGGCACCCCACGGGACCAACCATAGAAAACAAGATAGCTAGACAGGTTGGATCGATTTCCTACTCAACCAACCCAAATAACTGTAGCTACTGAGAACTCTGCATATGGAAGCTCATGAACTGTGACTTCTAAACATACCTCCTAGTCTATGGGTACCTCATAGTGACCTAGTAGAATACGCATGGAGTTTGATCATAGGGATATTCAATAGTATATTGAACAAGTCACATTAACTAGCAAGAGTACAGATATAGCAAAAACCCCCTTGAGGAATCTGCGAGTCAAGACAACAAGAACAGAGTAAGATAAATATGAGTCTTTTAGGATAGTGCAAACTGACCGAATGAGACGGTTAGAAAATGCATTACCTAAAGAGCGAGAGTTAGTGGAAGCTCTCAAACAAGAGAAACAAAGAGAAAGACTATTGTGCCAACATGAGTAGCGTTTAAGAGAGCAAGCTGAGCAACTAGCTCTTCATAATTTATAGATAAATGGTGGTGACCACCAAAGAACAAGACATGCTGACTCACCTAAGGAAAGGCACACTAGAAAAGAGCCCACAACGAAACCCCCCACCGAATCATGAAAAAAATCCAACTAATGGGGGGAGGGTAAACATAACAAACCAAGATCACAATCCAGAGTCCCCTCACAGGAGGGAGGAAAATGGAACAAATAAAATCGATAGATAGCTATCTCCATTGCCAATGTGAATAGGCTTGCAAGAGAATGAAATTCGTGCATCAAAGGCATTTCAAGAGCTTGCTGAGAAGATGAAAACCTTTGAGAAACAAGAGGTAGCTGGGAACTCACCAACATACATTGAGAAATATACATAATCAACCATTGTGCCAATCAATCCCTAGCCCTCCATATCCTAAGCACTTTGATATGCCTAGGTTAGAAAATTTTAAAGGTGAAGAGGATGCACAAGAGCATGTCACCAATTTTATCAACACCTATTTTCATCTTGAAGATAATGACGCTCTCATGCTAAGAACATTCATAATGACATTTTTAGGTGTTGCCACTTAATGGTTCAACCAACTACTTAAGCATAGCATAACCAACTTTGAACAACTAGTAGATGTATTCTTGAAGCATTTCTCCTTTGGTGCTAAGAAGAAGGTGAATCTTTTAGACCTGGCTAACTTGAAACAGTATGATGATGAGCCAGTATTGGATTATGGGAATGGATAAAAATCATGGTAAAATTATCATTCTCCATTCCCATAGAAGAGATCATTCATATGTTTACCAAAATATGTTCTAAACATATATCCCTCTTGCTAAAACTCCAACAGTATCCTTCATTTGAGGAAGCTTTGGCATAGGCCAAGCTCATCGAAGAGATAAAAGTAGATGAGGGTACCATTAAGCTCTGAAACAAAAAAGAGTTGAACAAGAATGGTAAGAATGACAAGTACAAGCAGAAGCAGGGGAACCCTACTCCAATTAATCAAGTCATATTGGCTACACCCAAGGATATGGGTGCACAACAACCATAGAAATATCAAGCACATCCTCCACTAGCCAACTATGACCAAAAGATCAATAAAGGAAGAAACCAAGAACGCAATCTACCTCGTTATTTCATGCCTCTGATAGAATCAATGCAATCAATCTTTAATCAGTAGAGAAAGGCTAGGAGGATCATATTTCTTGATATACCTCTTGTAGATCCCAACCATCCTAAGCCAACGAAATATAGGGAAGATCAATTTTTTCCTTATCATAGGATATCGGGGCATGACATTGAGGCTTGCATCAGGTTTAAGAATCAAGTGCAAAACATGATTGAGGTAGAAGAACTCAAAGTTGACAACCCATTGGCTCTTGATAATAAAAAAATGGGCATATACAGAAACCCATTGCCCAATCATGAGGTCCCTCAAGAGAAAGGGGCCCAAGTCAATCAGGTTTGAGCTGACATACCTACCAACGGATGCGTTGGGATGGTTGAGATCGTTAACATAGCAACAAGGACTAGGTGGTGTTGAGTGGTATTTTCACCCAATTGTGAGAGTACACTCTTCCATAGGATTTGGGTTCCAAATCCCCTCTTGCAAAGAAGTTAAACAAACAACTTCTCCAAGGTCTCCGCTATATTAGCATTTGCATATGTGTATTAATAATCTCAAATAAAGATATTCAATTTAAATGCTTGGAACACCTTAGTGATTGCAAGTAACTGTAAACAAGGGGCAATGTTGGTTTATTTTACCATGAAACTTTAGTGATTGTTCATTGAACCAAAATAAAGCAAATGTGAGTTGGCCCTCATATGACCATGATGTAGTGCCATAAAACAAACTCCTTCAATGAAATTGGAATTTTCATGAAGGGAATGTCATCATAGGCTCGTGAATGAAACATGAAACAGAAAAAATGAAATTCTTGCCTAAAATGGAAATTTTCTATTTTCGGATTTTTATGATCTGCAATAAAACAACTTCGATGAATTTATAAAAATACTAAACAATTCTGAAAATGAAATTTTAAAGTGCGTATTGGAAGTCTGCAGTATAACCTATGCAACAGTGAAACTATTTTTGTATTTTGAAAATTTTTAATTTTTTATTTTAATGCCTATAAATTAAAATAAAGTTAAAATTTCTGGAAAAAATAAAATGCAGAAAAAATGAAAATAAAATGCAAAAAATGAAAATAAAATGCATTCAGTTTGATGCTATCCTATTTCGACAAAACCGAAGATATGAGGTTTTCATGCATGCAACCTAACCTATTGGACCTGCAAAACATGCACAATCCGGATAAGTTAAGTGCTAGTTCCTAGGATTTTGAATGAGGTTTTCAGATTTAAACATTCGCATGAAGCAACCAAGATAACTTGCATTAAACTCCATCTACAAGCCTAAAATCTGAAAAAGGGAAAAATAGACATTTAATCTTGCATGCAGAAAATGACTCCTCCTTTCTTGTCCATAAGATGCAACTCTCTAAAATTTTCTGTATTAAAAATTTGTCATTTTACAATAATAGAAATCTAGTTCTCCAAAACCAGAAAAAGTGGAAGAAAAACACTCCAAAGCAGGCCCAGAATGGCTCTCTCGCCTTCAGCTCTGCAACTCTGCTTGCAGCGGTTTTCGACCCCTGTACCTGTCTTTGCTTCTGCTTTTAAACTTTCTGGTATGGCTCTCCATTTCCATTTTGTGACCTTTCATTTCATTTCCTAGATCCTTTCGTTTCGCTTTCCCCCACCTCTTCATTGTTTTGGCTTTTTGTTCGGGCCTCAAAACATTTTTCTTTCCAACGCTTGGTCTTCATCGTTGACTGTAATTGTTGGTCATGAAGCGTTACACCATAACCCTTACACCTTTGTGCCACGTGTTCAGTGCTGCCACTGTAGACTCTATAACGGCCCCTTTTGAATCATGAAAAAGCAACATGTCGTGATATCGTGACATTTCTATGTCTTTGGCTTCTTTTGTTGCTTTCCGTGATATCGTGACACTTTTTCTTTTTTGGTCATGAGAGTGCAACATGTCGCGATATCACGACACTTTTTTCCTCTGGTCACGAGAATGCAACATGTCACGATATCGCGACACTTTTTCTCTTTTGGTCGTGAGAGTGCAACATGTCACGATATCATGACGCTTTTTGTCTTCTAGTCACGAGAATGCAACATGTCGCGATATCGCGACACATTTTCTCTTTTGGTCGCGAGAGTGCAACATGTCGCGATATCGCAACGCTTTTTGTCTTTTGGTCACAAGAATGCAACATGTCGGGATATCACGACACCTTTTTTATTTTGGCCACGAGAATGCAACATGTCACGATATCACAATGCTTTTTTGACTTCTAGTCGCGAGAATGCAACATGTCACGATATCGCGACACCTTTTCTATTTTGGTTGAAAGATTGCAACATGTCGTGATATCGCGACACTTTTTCCTTCATGTTCTTTCTCCTTGCTTTGGACCATGATAATGCAACATGTGATATCATGACACTTTTTCTCTTGCAACTGTGATAATGCAACATGTCGCGATATCGCGACACTTTTGCCTCTTAGCCGTGAAAATGCAACATGTCGTGATATCGCGACACTTTTACCTCTTAGCTACGAAAATGCAACATGTCGCGATATCGTGACACTTTTCTTTCTTAGCCACGAAAATGCAACATGTCGCGATATCACGACACTTTTTCTTTCTTAGCCACAAAAATGCAACATGTCGCGATATCGCGACACTTTTTCTTTCTTGCTTTTTCTCTGATCTTTAGCATATGGGCCACTTCGGTCTTCTTGGAAAGCATGCAAAAAATGTGCATCAGCTATTTTTGTAGTTAGTCATTCAAAATGAAACGAAGACACCCAAATACCAAAAATAAAAAGGTGGGTCCCCAATTTTGGGGTACATTGTGGAGCAGCCACAACAAATGGCGACTCTGCTGGGAAATGCTCCTGAGCATTTCGATGAGAACCTAACCTGGAAATATACAAACTTAAATACAAGCATCAGCACATATCCAAAGAATGCCAATAGATCAGAAATACATGAAACATCAGAATCGTTAAGCATCAGCTCGGTGTGTGCAGTGTGCTCCATTCCCTATCGTTTGAAATTGATCAACATTCCATTGTCAGTTTTACCTGAATGCATATGTGAGGTTATGAATGATTTGTGCAGGATTTAATGCATGACAAATATGCTAGAGATATAACAACCTGCTTTGCAAAGGCTCAAACCTTCTAGTACCATGAACAAACATTTTAAAACTATCAAACCTTCTTAGGATCAAATATGTGTATATTGAATTAATTTATTTAGATCCCAAAGTTGGTTATGTGTCACTACCATCTTGAACCCATGTGCAAGTGTAAGTGAAATCAGAGCTTTGGGGAATAGGATTCCCAACCTAAGCGAGATGGGAATTTAACCCTATCCTTACTACTTTGATCTGGAGTTCATTACCTCATCTTGAACAAAATGATTTAACCTGTTATGGATGAAACTGTCAGGCTAGCCTGTCCATTTGAGCAGTCAGTGGTCTTACTTTTAGGCAAGACATGTTTCCACGCATGAGCATACTCCACTGCCATTCAGGCGTCTATAGCCTCGATGAATATTAACCCCATAATCCATTATTTGGCTTCATTTTTTATTTCTTGGACCTTGGGGATGACTACCCATCCTTGCAAGGGACATGTAGTACGATCCTTCCAATCCAATATTTGGATTTACTTTAATTCTACCAACCCCACCCACCTTCCAATCAAATATTTGCTTTACTTTTGATTTCTTGGACCTTGGGGATGACTACCCATCCTTACAAGGGACATGTAGTACGATCCTTCCAATCCAAGATTTATGATGAAATGAAAAATAGAAGCTTTGGGGAATCGGATTCTCAACCTAAGCGAGATGAGAATTATGCCCTATCCTTACTACTCCATGAAGGTCAAATCAGAGCTTTGGGGAGTTGGATCCTCAACCTAAGTTCGATGAGGATTTAACCCTATCCTTACTACTCTGATTTTAGGCTTTAAGCTCTATGGGAGTGGTAAAAACCACTGTTTTAAGGATTATGTTGCATGATAGGACAAACACGAAATACTCCTTTCGCCTCACCTTTTCTTCCAAGTATGGTTTTGACCATTTTGCTCAAGATCCTCTTTAATATGTATAGAACGTGCTTGGTTCAAGATAGTTCGGGCATCAATTCCCAACCTTAGGATCCTTTTAATATATGTTATATAATAACCCTAAGAGGATTTGACACCTTTTCAATGATTGTACTTGAAATGAAGATGCAACTGAGATGGAATGTATATGCAATGTGGAATGTAACATGAGATATGAATGAATGCATTGCTCTTTTTGAAATGCGGATGGAGTATACCACCTACTTTGCCATAATTTGTAAAATTGACAACTTCATGCATCACAAGTTTCAAACGATATTATTTAATGTGTTTGTGTTACTTGTGGAGCTTTCTACAACACAATTCCAATGTTTCATATTCTCCTAGTCTTAGTCAACATTCATAAGGGCATAAGTTGACATCTCGCTTTATTATTATTTATTTTTATTTTTTTTATTTTTATTTTTAAAGACAAACCAAAAGTGTCCAAAGGACCAACACACGAAACTTAAAACCAAACCCAAAAAGCAATTCCAAAAACGAACTTGAAAACACAAACCAAAACCAAAAAAAACCAAAATCTATATACAAATGTACAATATAATACAAGATGGTGCAAAAGTTTGGATTATCATTTTCCTGGATCCCAAACATGATTTGAGCATTTCAACAAACATATAACGCGATATGCATGCCAACTTTTGTAAGAACCCAAAAAAAACAAGATTAGACCGCACCATGCAAGACACTTCAACTTGCCTCGCTCACCCCACCCATTAGATTTAATTCCATTAGTACTCTCATAGGTGAGCGTCAAATTACTAAAATGATTAGACAATAAATGATATTCAATTTTATCTTGTCTATTCTTGAAAGTATCCATTTCATAATTCGATTCATGATTTAAAATTAGGCCTTCCTTTTCAAATGTGAGATGTTGCAAACAAGAGCCTATTTCTAAAAGTCTTGAATTCAAATCATTTTCCAGGATTTTAAAGCAATCAAAATCATTCAAAACTTGACAAGCATCAACAAAATTTGACATTTCATCATTAATGATATTAGCATCCAAAGGGACATCATGTAACCTATTACTTAAAATTTTTGTAGCTACTACCAAAGGTAAAGATTTCACCTTGTCATCCATACTCAACCCATCATGGTTAGAATTTACCACAACTTGATGAGTGTTAGTAGCTTTTTCTTTTTTCTCATTGTCTTCTTCATCATCCAACACCTGTTCAAAAACACCAAAGTTAGGCACCCAATCAAACATGCGTCCATATTTTTCAAAACAAGAGCCTAGTTTTTCAAGATATGTGTCGCGTGACACCTTTCCATGATCAATGGCTTGAGTTGCCTCAAAATCCACATTTTCATTAGGATCATCAATAGTATCAAACCCACACCACTTAGGTTTTGTAATTTCATCATTTTGAGATGGCATAGACATTGTAGAAGCAATAGGTGGATCAAGATTTTTGATTTCTTGCCCCTCAAGGGGAACAAAATCAATTGATTCTCCTTCTTTATCCATGGTAGTAGAATCATTATCCTTCTCCAACCTTTGATGAGATTCCAACCCTTCTTCCAAAACATTCTCAGATTGTACAGGACTTGTAATATCCTCATATGAAAGGGCAATTGTATTATCCTGCATATCAATAGGCACACAAATTTCATTAGCAGTTTTGGAGTGAGTGTAGTCTTCCCACTTCTTCCAAGCATCATAATAATCATCTTCCAAATTCAAGTGGTGACGTTCAACTACTTCTTCATCATCTTTCAATTCATCAACATGTTTCTCATCAAATTTACCTTCACCTTCCTTAGATGGTTCAATTACTTCCAAAATTGGGTTATTGCTTGTATTCAAATTGATAAGGCTATCATAGTCCACATTTGTAACCCATGATTCAAGTTTAACATAATTTGGAAGGTGTGAATTTTCTTGGCCATTATTTTCAACAATGTCATCCAATGTGTCATCCAAGAACAAGTGGTGAAATTCTATCATATCTTCGAATTTATTTATTGATTTTCTTTCAAAATCACTTTCAACCACTTGTGATGGCCTAGGATTTTCTATAATTAGATCCACTTTTACATTCTTATTTTCATGATCATCCCAATCTTCCTTTGTGGATAATGATTCCAAATCCTTATTACCCATCCATAGTATTTCTTCCTCAAAATATTTAATACCATCATGTGAATTCACATCCAAATTTTCCTTATTCTGCATATCAAAGGAAGTTTCATCAATAGGGGTGTGAGACATAAATGATTCTTCAGATTCCTCTATCGAATACTTTTCACCTTTATCCACCTTTGAGGATTCAATTTCAAAAGATTCATCCTCATAGAATTCATCTTTTGGTGAGTCAAGGGTTCCCAATCTATCACATGTTTCAATACTAGTTGGATCTAGTACTCCTCCCTTGCCTAAAATCATATTATTATGAAAATCATTGAAATTGATTTTAGAAACATCTTTTGAATCAAGATGAGTATTTTGAATTTGATTCATACTTAAGAAAGATGGTTGATCTTGCATAGTAGGTTGAGGATTTTGAAATTGATTGAAGCTTGGGAACGATTGTTGATTCTGAAATTGATTCACACTTGAACTTGGTTGAGGTGGATAAATCATTGGGTGGGTAAGGGAGGTATTAAATGATTGAATATTATATGATCCAAAACCCACACCATAATTTTGACAACTCAATTGTTGCTCAATTGCCATTGCTTGAGTATAGGCTTGTGACAAAGATGTGATTTGAGGCATCCCTCGCAAATATGTGGAAGTGAGTGGGTCAAGAGCATTGACGTATATTTGGAGAGCCACTTCTTCTAGAAGAGCATAAAATGTCACTAATTGAGTGTATAGTCCAAAGAACCTTTCAGAAAATGACTTCACATTTTCACTTGGTCCTTTTCTAATAGTGAAAAACTGATCGTACATGAGGATTGGGTCAACTCGCTTTTTGTTGAATTGATTAAGAAATGTTGCCTCTAGTTGAGCCCAAGAAGTGATAGACCCTAAAGGTAGACTTGTAAACCAATCATATGCCACTTTGTCCAAGGTGTAAGGGAACATTTTACAAGCAACATCATCATACCAAATTGTTAAGTGATTCACATAAATTTTGAATGCTTGAATATGTTCTTCTACCGTATTTTTCCCATTAGAAAAAAATCGAGGAAGACATCTCTCAAAACCAAAGGGCAAATAATGTTGAACTCCAGGTATGTTCAATGGGCTACCTAGCATCCATGGTGTAAACATAGCCATTAGTGAATCTTAAAGAATACAACTTTAATACCAATTTTGTTAGTCAAATAAATATCTTGCAAATAAACATGAAATGACTAACAAATATCAAATGAACAAATCATCACACTCATTCATTATAATGCATGAATAAAACCATAGCAATAAAGAACATTCTCCAATTTGTAATAAGGTTAGCATTAACACATCATCAAATAGAGAATGTTAGAAATGAGAGTAATCATATGGAAATAAAATCTCGTTAGTCAAGACCAATGCTTTTCAAAATCAAATCAAAACACATTATTCCTGTATGAACAATCAAAAATGTTAGAATAATGCATAGCAATTCATGCCCTCCTTTTAACACTACAAGGTTGTATTGTTAAAAGATGGCTAAAGATAATAATCAATAGGGCATGAAATATTCAAAATTTGAATCCCTATAGCATTTAAATCACAATGAAATAAACCAATTCAGGCCCTCCTTCTAGCGCCAATCTATTGAGTGGTATTTTCACCCAATTGTGAAAGTACACTCTTCCATAGGATTTGGGTTCCAAATCCCCTCTTGCAAAGAAGTTAAACAAACAACTTCTCCAAGGTCTCCGCTATATTAGCATTTGCATATGTGTATTAATAATCTCAAATAAAGATATTCAATTTAAATGCTTGGAACACCTTAGTGATTGCAAGTAACTGTAAACAAGGGGCAATGTTGGTTTATTTTACCATGAAGCTTTAGTGATTGTTCATTGAACCAAAATGAAGCAAATGTGAGTTGGCCCTCATATGACCACGATGTAGTGCCATAAAACATAACTCCTTCAATGAAATTGGAATTCTCATGAAGGGAATGTCATCATAGGCTCGTGAATGAAACATGAAATAGAAAAAATGAAATTCCTACCTAAAATGGAAATTTTCTATTTTCGGATTTTTATGATCTGCAATAAAACAACAACTTCGATGAATTTTTAAAAATACTAAACAACTCCAAAAATGAAATTTTAAAGTGCGTATTGGAAGTCTGCAGTATAACCTACGCAACGGTGAAACTATTTTTGTATTTTGAAATTTTTTAATTTTTTATTTTAATGCCTGTAAATTAAAATAAAGTTAAAATTTCTGGAAAATAAATGCAAAAAAATGAAGATAAAATGAAGTAAATGAAAATAAAATGCATTCAGTTTGATGCTATCCTATTTCGACAAAACCGAAGATATGAGGTTTTCATGCATGCAACCTAACCTATTGGACCTGCAAAACATGCACAATCCGGATAAGTTAAGTGCTAGTTCCTAGGGTTTTGAATGAGGTTTTCAGATTTAAACATTCGCATGAAGCAACCAAGATAACTTGCATTAAACTCCATCTACAAGCCTAAAATCTGAAAAAGGGAAAAATAGACATTTAATCTTGCATGCAAAAAATGACTCCTCCTTTCTTGTCCATAAGATGCAACTCTTTGAAATTTTTTGTATTAAAAATTTGTCATTTTACAATAACAAAAATCTGGTTCTCCAAAACCAAAAAAAGTGGAAGAAAAACACTCCAAAGCAGGCCCAGAATGGCTCTCTCGCCTTCATCCCTGCAACTCTACTCATAGCGGTTTCTGACCCTTGTACCTATCTTTGCTTCTGCTTTTAAACTTTTTGGTGTGGCTCTTCGTTTCCATTTTGTGACCTTTCGTTTCATTTCCCAGATCCTTTCGTTTCGCCTTCCCCCGCCTCTTCGTTGTTTTGGCTTTTTGTTCGGGCCTCGAAACATTTTTCTTTCCAACGCTTGGTCTTCGTCGCTGACTGTAATCGTTTGTCATGAAGTGTTACACCATAACCCTTACACCTTGGTGCCATGTGTTCAGTGCTGCCACTGTAGACTCTGTAATGGCCCCTTTTGAATCACATGAAAAAGCAACATGTCACGATATCGTGACATTTCTATGTCTTTAGCTTCTTTTGTTGCTTTTGGCCGCGAGAATGCAACATGTCACGATATCGCGACACTTTTTCTCTTTTGGTCGTGAGAGTGCAACATGTCGTGATATCGCGACGCTTTTTTCTTTTGGTCACGAGAATGCAACATGTCGCGATATCGCGACACTTTTTCTCTTTTGGTTGTGAGAGTGCAACATGTCGTGATATCGAGACACTTTTTCTCTTTTGGTCGCGAGAATGCAACATGTCGCGATATCGCGACACCTTTTTTCTTTTGGTCGCGAGAATGCAACATGTCACGATATCGCAATGCTTTTTTGTCTTTTGGTCGTGAGAATGCAACATGTCGCGATATCACGACACCTTTTCTCTTTTGGTCGCGAGAATGCAACATGTCGCGATATCGCGACACTTTTTCCTTCTTGTTCTTTCTCCTTGCTTTGGACCACGATAATGCAACATGTCGCGATATCGCGACATTTTTTTCCTCTTTGCTCTTTTATTTGCTTCGGACCATGATAATGCAACATGTCGTGATATCGTGACACTTTTTCCTCTTAGCCATGAAAATGCAACATGTCGCGATATCGCTACACTTTCACATCTTAGCCGTGAAAATGCAACATGTCATGATATCGCGACACTTTTTCTTTCTTAGCCGTGAAAATGCAACATGTCACGATATCGCGACACTTTTTCTTTCTTAGCCATGAAAATGCAACATGTCGTGATATCGCAACACTTTTTCTTTCTTGCTTTTTCTCTGATCTTTAGCATATGGGCCACTCCGGTCTTCTTGGAAAACATGCAAAAAGGTGCATCAGCTATTTTTCTGTAGTTAGTCATTCAAAATGAAATGAAGACACCCAAATACCAAAAACAAAAAGGTGGGTCCCCAATTTTGGGGTACGTTGTGGAGCAGCCACAACAAGTGGTATGGTCAACCACAACCACCCACAACTCCCATGAAAATCCTAGTTGCTCCTAGGCAAAGGCAAGACAACCTTCCAGGTCCACCAATGAGACCTGTGGTAACTATTCATAGTAGATTTGAGCAAAAACTACAGACAAATCTAGCCAAGTTATCCATTTATGAGCTCATACAATAGTCCCAAAAGCATAGGGAGATTCTAATGGATATTTTAAGAACAATTGAGATTCAACCGCAAGATGTGAATGCATTCACTCACTTTGTGGGACAAGTGCAAGAATACTAGGAACCTGTAATCCGATTCTATGATCATGAGACTAAGATAGTTTCTAATGCCTTACCAGAACCTCTGCTAAATATTGTAGTAGCCATCAATGACTTACCTTTCAAGAGGGTTTTGGTCGATACAAGGTCATCGATAAACATCATCACAACAATTGCAATAGAGCACCTCAAGATACCCAAGACCAATATCATTCTAGTAACTTACACATTGAGAGCTTTTAATGATGCTTTATGCAATACTGTGGGAATGATAGTCCTTCCCATCAAGGTGGGGCACAATACCATCCCCATGATGTGTCATGTCTTGGAAGGATATATGCAATATAACATCCTCTTAGGGCACCCTTGGATAAGGGCCATGAAGTGCATGCCTTCGATTTTGCACCAGTGTGTCAAGTATGTGCATGAAAACAAAGTCTATGTGGTTCTGGTCGATGAACAACCTTTTAAATATTTCAATAAGGTGGACATTCCACGAGAATTCGAGATCCCTTCTACTCATCTATACATGGCACCTTCATACCCAACCACACAAGTGGATAATAAAGACAAAGGGATAAGAAAAGACCCATGCACATCAACACCTCCTAGTGCACTCAAGATAGTCAATGCTTCTAAAGTACCATCAACATCAAAACCAAAAGATAATTAGAAGCTAAAGGCACCCTTAGTTAAGGAATAAAGGCCCAAAGAAGTGCCAACTATAGCCATTGCTAAAATGCCAAGTCCTATGGAAGAGGAAGATCCTCAAGATCAAGATGAAGATAGTGATTATCACCGCCAGTATCATCTTGGGATCATCCACGCTACATGCATCAATAAACTTGGAAAGTATAAGCATAGGGGAATACCTTGTGCAAAACTTTACCTTTACACCTATCATTGAGTCTGCACAAGATGTAGGGAGGCCTAAATACTTGAGGCTGCCAGTAGGAACAGTGGTTCCACTTGGAATCCCTCCCAACCAAACCAATTTTATCTATGTCAGCCTAGACTGCACCCATAAGTCTTCAGATATAGAAGAGGATGGTGACAAATTATTCACAATCAATATTTGTTACCTCTCTAATCTCGAGTTTACTCTAAGCTAATTTGAGCATTACCATTGGCATGGCTATGGCCTTGGCATATATGAGCAGGGTCACAAGAGGCCTTACGAGCCACTATATCATCTTCTCTCATATATTTGTCTTAGGCTACTATAGCAGAGGTCAAGATGACTCGATTGTAGCGGTATTGGAAAGATTAAGCATAGGGTTAGGAGAATATATTGATTTCATTCCTTATCACCCCCTAATAATAGCAAATTTGAGCAACAGGACAAGTGGAAGTAAAATAACCAAAAAACATCCAAAAAACAAAGGTAACCGTGGGATGAGGATAATGGATATGAAGCAAGGATTATGAGGACAATTAGTAGACAAGCATTACAAAGGACATGGTATCATGATAGATTAAATAATAATAAAAATAAAAAATAAAACTAAGAAACCCTAATGAAGTAGAAAAAAGCAAATGCATAAGTGAAAAATGAATGAAAGAAGCTATTGGGGAAGAATGACCTTATTTAGGGCAACAAGCAACGGTTCAATAAGATATGATTGAGGAGAAACTGATCAAGCAAGAAGAGAGAGAGAGAGAGGACATTCAGCCTAACCTCACCCCAATTGGGAGACCACCAGCCCAACTATGGTCAACAAAAGAAATAGAGCCAGACCACACAAATAGGACAACTAAAACCACTTAAAATCAAAGAGGAAAAACCCGAGAAAATTGCACCCATGTGGTCTGGAATTCATCCCATCCACAAGACTCCATCAGACACTCCATCAAAAAACCTACAAAAAGATAAAGAATCATTGGGAAGCAGTAATAGAGAAAAACTAAGAAAACACCAATCCATTTCACATAAGGTGCAAGACATCCAGTTGTTTGGTACCAAGCAAAGGTCCAAATATACCAAAAGGATGTAATAGAAAAAAATGAGGTGGACATAGTGAACTAAAAAGGAAAGTAAGTAAAACACCAAGGAAAGCAACCCCTCAAAAGGAACGGCAAAAGGGAAAAATAAACATATCATGAAAAAAAAAAAATGATGGTAAAAAAAAAAAAAGAAAGAATAAAAAAAAAAAAAAAATGAAAAAAACACCAAAAACTCTAAAACAAACCAAAGTTTTGGACACAAATAAGAAAAAAAACATTACCAGGTGAAAAGAGTCTCAAAATGTGGCCCACATACAGCCATGAATACATATTCCATGACTATATGCATAAGATCTTGGAAGATTACATGGATGATTTACTAGCCAAGTCCCTGTTGCGGAAAGATCATGCCAAAGTCCTTAGACAAGTATTAGATCACCTCATAGAACACAATTTCCAATTTAATCCTAAGAAGTGCATATTTGGTATAACTTATGGCAAGCTTTTAGGATTCATCGTATCCAAGAGAGGCATCGAAGTAGATCCTACAAAGGTAAAAGCTATACTAGAAATGGTCGTCCCTACCAACATTAGGGATTTGAGGAGCCTATAAGGCAAGATACCATCCATCAAAAGATTCATCATGCAATTATCAGATAAATGAAGACTTATGAATAGGTTGCTATGCAAGGAAGTCCCCTATAATTGGTCCGAATAATGCCATCAAGCTTTTACAAAGATCAAAACTTATCTAGAAATGCCACCATTATTGGCTCCACCAAGGCCAGACATACCATTTTTACTATATATATCGACTACTGATTTCACATTAGGCACCATGTTAACCTAAAAGAATGCACAAGATAAAGAGCAAGCCATATATTGCATTAGTCGCACCTTGGTAAGCTATGAGTTAAGATATGCATATGTCAAAAAATTGTGTTAAGTACTCATCTGTACAACTCAAAAGTTGCAACACTACATGTTGAGCCATACGACCTACGTCATATAAAAAAAAAATCCTTTGTAGTACATGATGAGCAAGACATATCACAATACACATACCACAAAGTGGATCATGCTATTGATAGAATTTTATTTAGATTTCATAAGCTAAAAGTCCATCAAGGGATAAGTAATAGCAGATCAATTAGCAGAGGTGCCTCTTAAGGATGACAAGCCTCTCATCATAGAATTTCTTGATGATGTAGTCTTTGCATTATCATATCTTATATAACTCGAAGAACCTAAGAAATAAAGAGACATGTCATTGTTCTTTGACGGTTTGAAGTGTGAACAAGGAGGTAAAGTAGAGATTGTACTTATCATTCAAACTAGACTTCCCATGCACAAACAACAATATATAATATGAAACATTGATCCTGGGACTCCAAACAACCGTAGCAATAGGTATTAAAAAATTGAATATCTTTGGTGACTCCTTGCTCTTAGTAAACCAGGTCAAAGGACTCTTCCAATGTAGGTTCCCACTCTGGAAGACTTACAAGGAACTTATTGATAATTACTTAGCTTGACTGGAATGGTATGACATCGAGGCAATCCCTCGTACGTCGAATAGATTTGCAGACACTATGGACTCTTTGGGATCCTTAATCCCTCAAAATATATTTGTTGATTTTACAACTTTTCATGTAAAAGTGCTTTTGCACTCAGCAATACGTCGTGAGGCTTTTGACAATCAATAATAAGTCAACATGATCAACATCGAACCAAATCAGGATTGGTCTTTCGTAGCTAGAGGTTTCTTGCAAACAACACCTTGGGGGTCGTTGATCTCCCAAGGACTTGTAGAGTGTGGTGTGACCATATACCATAGAGTTGTTCCTCAATCCATGTTCACTACCTTGGAAATGCAAGAAGACCAAGCTATCTATTCTATAGAAGTTGTGGCCTAACAAGATTGGCATTCCCAATTGTAGGACTTCCTGAAGCTTGGAATAATGCCTCAAGGTTTTTCACATATTGAAAGGTGAAATTTTAAATAGAGAGTAATAAGGTACATTTTTCTAGGAGAAATCCTCTATAGAAAAGGATATGATGGAGTATTGCTCCGTTGTCTTGGGCCCCAAGAAGCATCTTGGGCAATTTTGTAAGATCACGATAGAACATGTGGAGGTCATTTCAGTGGCATGGCCATCGTTAAGTGCATCTTGAGAATGGGTTACTATTGGCCCATAATGGAAAAGGATTGTTGCAAGTATGTCAAGAAATGTAGTAAGTGCCATCATCATGTAAATCTAATGCACTTACCATCACAAGCTTTGCAAGCCATCCAGGTAGCATGGCCATTCTCACAGTGGGGACTAGAATTTATTGGGAAGATCTCACCCCCGTCCTTAGGCTGACATACATTCATCATAACGACCACAAAATATTTCACTAAATGGGTAGAAGTGATCCCCTTAACATCAAAAAATGGACCAAGAATTGTGGAGTTTATACTCCACAATATCATAAGTTTTTTTGGGGTCCTTTCTAAGGTTATATCCAATAATGGGCTATTTTTTAAGAACAAAAATGTGTGTGCTCTAATGAAAAAATACCATATTCAGCATAATATTTCAATGCCTTATTATCCACAAGCAAACGGGAAAGCAGAAGCCTCAAACAAAACAATAGTCTTTGTTTTGAGGAAGATAGTGCAAGAAAATCACAAGGATTGGCACATGCAGTTGCCTCTTGCACTATGGGCATACAGGACTAGTATACGGACACCCACTAGGGCAACACCATTTTCACTAGTATATGGCATTGAAGCCATCATGCCTCTAGAGTTGGAAATCTTGACTCTATGCATAGCACTAAAGGACTTCATAGATGATGAAGTTGCACGACAAGGTCACCTTGATCAATTGATACTTATTGATGAATGTCGAGTCAATGCTTTATAGCATCTTTATGTTTACCAAGATCACCTTGTGCGAGATTACAATAGTAAAGTCCACCTAAGGGAATTCAAGGTTAGAGATCTAGTGCTCAAAGAAAACCAGCAGAATTCAAATTTGTCGTCGCATCTACAAGATAAGTTTACGGTAAACTGGATAGGTCCATACATGATTTCATAGAGAGTTGGACTTGGAGCATATCACCTTATATCATTAGATGGTTTTGAAGAGCCTGAACCTCTCAATATCATTCACTTAAAGGAATTTTACACATAAAACACAAAAATATTCAAATATGTCATAAAACACAAAAACATTCAAATATTTCATAAAATTCAAAAATATTCAAATATGTCATAAAACACAAAAACATTCAAATATGTTATAAAACACAAAAACATTCAAATATTTCATAAAATTCAAAAAAAAATAAAAATAAATACATCAATTCAAAAGCTCCAAGGGTAATTCATGCCGATTGGTCAAAAATCAAATCAAAAGCTCCAAGGTTAATTCCAAAAATTAAACAAAAAAGGCTCCAAGGATAATTCAAACCGCTTTGTCAAATCCCAATACAATCAAAAATATCCAAGGGTAATTTACATCGCCTAGTCAAAAATCAATTCAAAAGGTTCCAAGGGTAATTCAAACCGCTTGGTCAAATTCCAATACAATCAAAAATCTCCAAGGGTAATTCACGTTGCTTGGTCAAAAATCAATTCAAAAAGCTCCAAGGGTAATTCATACCTCTTGGTCAAACATCAATAAAAAATTCTCCAAGGGTAATTCAAACCACTTGTTCAAATCCCAATACAATCAAAAAGCTCCAAGGATAATTCACGTTGCTTGGTCAAAAATCAATTCAAAAAGCTCCAAGGGTAATTCATACCACTTGGTCAAACATCAATCAAAAAGGCTCCAAGGGTAATTCATACCGCTTGGTCAAATCCCATCAAATCAAAAAGCTCCAAGGGTAATTCACACTGCTTGGTCAAAAATCAATTCAAAAATCTCCAAGGGTAATTCACACCACTTGGTCATAAATCAATTCAAAAAGCTCCAATGGTAATTCATACCGCTTGGTCAAACATCAATCAAAAAGGCTCCAAGGGTAATTCATACAACTTGTCAAATCCCATCAAATCAAAAGCTCCAAGGGTAATTCAAATCACTTGGTCAAAATAAATAAAACAATCCACAAAGGCATCATAAGCCCTTTGGTCAAATTAATCAAAAATACAAAAATAACATAAAATCAAAAATACAAAAACAATTGCACTTCACATTTTTGCATCCACATCATTGCATTGCATCTTCACATACATTACAATTATATATATCATGAGAGCCTTAAAAGTGATACCACAGTTTGTTGCACAAGTCATTCATATCCATACCTCCATCCACATGTGTGTAATTGTGTTTTTCAATCAAACCATTATTTGTTGCTATACATAATATACTAAGGTTTTTTTTTTTTAGTCAACCACACCTAGTGATCTTATCAACTTTTGAGGAAAACAACTTTTATTAGTAGAAGGTAAGGCCAAGTTGTTATAAAGCCTTGGATATTCAATATCCCGTCACTAATTGAAACATTAAAATCCTAGTTGGTACAAGGAAAAGATGATAGTTGCAAAGCGGTCTAGGTTACCTTAAGTGAAAAGGATTATCCTTTCTTATCCCCCCTATGCAACCGGTTTAAAGGTGCTGAGAATTGGCAAAAGGACAAGCTTTACCCTATCCAAATCCCTTGCTTAAATAAAAATAAAGCAAATTACCAAAGCAAATTACATATTCAAAAGGCCAAGCATATAGTCCAGATTTCAAAGCAAAAATCTGATACACAAAGCATAAATTCAGAAATTACAAAAAAATCAAGCTAAAAAAAAACATCAATAAAAAATAAACAGTGATTTTCATCACTACGTATGAGCAAAATAAAGAGTGATTATCATCACTACAAAAATTCTAGCTCAAAGAAAAAATCAATTAAAATAAATAGTGATTTTCATCACTACAAAAGAGCAAAAATCCAAAGCCAAAAAGAAGGGAATAAAACTTGAATCCTTGGAATTCTCAGCACTGTAGAAAACTAGAAGGAGAAATTCTTACGCATGATGATATGTCTATTACAATTGCTTCATGCATTTGTGTAGACCAATTTTTGAATGTGGATGAGCTAGCTTAGGTAACCAAATATTGCCTAGTGGTATAGTCCAACTAAGTCCAACATAAGGATGAGAAGAACACTTGAGAATACCTGATCTTAGCAATGGGCTAAAGAATCCCACCTGACATCAGAGGAAATGCTTGAGTTCTATCTCAAAATATACAAATCACATGCACACACAGAGATCATGAAAAATGAGGTCCATGGTAAAAGACTTACTTTTTAAAAGTCTAAGTGGTAAGTAGACAGATGTTGATATGGAAACTAGAGTGTTTGAATATCCGAAAAGCCCCAATTTTTTTTTACATAGAAACAAATCATAACATCATTCACACCATCATATTATTTATAAGATTCTATAAATTAGGGGGTATCAACATAGTAGGACAAATACCGCATATATATTAGAAATAGTATATAGACGACCATTGACTACTTTATATCTTTTAATTTACAAAAACTTATTAAGAAGATACATTACACACCATTACATCTCATATATGAATACTTAATCAATTCTTATGATAGGAGTGATTATTTAAATTCATGATTATTTTTTTACTTTCTATGGTATCACCCATTAATATTTTCAATGTCATATGCATTCCGTATGTTTTAAGTGATTAGAGCATACAAGTTCATTTATACCATTCCATCACATAAGTTAGATGCATATAATTAAAGCAAAAATTAAACATGCATTTAACAATAAAATTTGCATCCACGAAAAAAAGTCATTAATCATCCATAAACCACATCATAAAACATATAGGCAATATCCATTTCCATACAATCATAAATTCAATACATCATGAAAATACATCTCATCATATCATCAAATCATAAAAACATCTACACATCCATCTAAGCATCTTCAAAATATCATATATCATCTAACATATCCATCAAATCATCATAATATCATCATCGCATCATATCATAAAACAAAAAAATAAAAATAACAAAAGTATAAGCAATAAACAATACACATAATGAGTCATAAAAGGCAAATCTATCATAAAAGTATGTGTTTTAGTTCCAATGGATATACAAAAATACCCGTGGGGTATAGTCATGTAGGTCATTCAACCTCAAAAATGAATCAAGGACCAAGTAGAGAATCAATCAAGTACTGGGCCTGAGCCCCCTGCATCACCTCCTCCAGTGCCACCTCCCCCTGTGGTGGTGTTACGAGTCGAGTTATGTGAGCTTGTAGGTCTCTCTGTCTGAGTTCGGGTTCGTTGGTTAGGATGGGTGGAATACTGCCCCGAGGTAGAGCTCCCGCTGACTTGTGAACCACCTGCACCTTCTAGATTCTTAGGGACAATCCCATGCCTCCTGATCTGCATCCGAAGGAGGGTAACATGATCCGTAAGACCCAAGATCCACACCTCATGCTCATCCAACAAGGGCTGAATTCATCCCACATTTACCCTTGAGATTGCTATTGGAACCTCCTATGGTGTAGAGGGAGGAACAACAAACTACATCCTGACATAGCCACCCCCAATAGTAGCCTATAGAGCCTGTATCTGTGTTGTGAGCTGCTCAATCATAGCATCTCACCACTGTACCTAGATCTTAGTAGCCTAGAGCTCAGCCTCGACCTCATGCAACTGTGCTCTTAGAGGAGAGTCTATATCCTTAGGCTCTAACTCCTAAGGAATGTCAAGATCCTCTACTACCACCTGCTCTATCGGCTGACCCCATACCTCAGTCCTAGCTCAAACCCTGCATCCTATAGGATCTGCACCATCACCCCCAACATCATCCTTGTGCCCTAGGCTACCAATGCCAAGTCACATCTGATTACCCTACCATTGATAGTAGGTCTCTATAACTTCCTCAGCCACTATAGGGTCTACAATTGGGGAATCCTCCTCATCTGTAAGCTCTATGACCTATCATGGAGGTAGATCCCTCTCTACTATGAGGCACCTATACAAGAATGGTACCAATGGTACATCCTACTGTAATCTGTATTGATGAAGAACCCAAGAGTAGAATAAATACTCTCGGATGGCAATCTTACGGTCAACAAGCCATCACTCGTGTTGTGTCCTGGTAGTAAAACTAGCTGGAACATCCCAAACTGGACACTCATAGTAAGGCCACCACATGACATCTCCGACCAATAGTATGGTAAAAGTATCAGTGTAGTGGGACAACTCCCCTGCAAAAGTGTGGCTCTTACACTCATCATGTTCTTGAGCCCACCTGTAATTATAGCACTGTGTTCAAGCCCTAATAGATGTAATCTTAGCTGGGAGCCCCTTAGGGAGATTTATCTTAATGTGCTCTCATCCCCAAACCTGTAAGAGCAAACTATAAGCAATGTTGATGCATCCCCATCAACGGATGTGGTACAAATCATCATAGCACTGAGCCAATAATGATCTACCCCATGCATATATGATAGGCTCCTTGCTATCTAGTAGGTCCTGCACCATCGCTAGGAGGTTCCAAGGGAACCTCAAACTCGAGCAGTCCAGGATAAGAACATTGTTGATCACCATCAACAACACAGCATGCCTCGTTGTGAAAACATGAGCATCATACCAAGTCTTGATAGATACTCCCCTAGATCCAATCTCCCAGAGGGCCTGTGCAGAGCATGCTCTAAACACCCAAGCATAGACAACCACCTGATCATTAGTGGTCGATGAAACAATGGGCACCCCATCGAATGGGATACAAAAAATATTGTAAACATCCTTTGGTGTGATAGTCATCTCACTCGGTGGAAGGTGGAAGGTGTTGGTTCATAGGTCCCAACGATGGGCTAAGGTCATAATATAAGCCTGGTTTGCCATAATGTGGGGCAACCTGATAATGTACTATAGCCCATGGGCCTTAAACCACTCCCAGTCAATGTCATCAAATCTAGGAAGCAAGTCAAGCAGGAGCTTCGGGTCCCGAGCCCGAGCAGTGAGGATCTAAATAAAGCAGAAGAAAAAAAAACATAATTATAGTGCATCTAAGGCATAATTCATAATAAACATAAAAATGATGCAAAATAGTATGAGTTACTCTAAATATAAGCAAGAGAAGAATAAATTGCACCTAAGCAAAGAAAAATTTCAAAAATCCAAAAAAAATCATAAAAATCGATACACAAAATTCAAAAACAATACTTAAGCTTTAGCCACTGTCGCCTACAATGGCCGAAACCTGGCCACTGAAGGCAGCAGCGACCAAGGCCCAATGGTCAAATTTTTTACCATTGGATTCAAGGGTGGACACTTTGAGCGACATCGGCAAAGGGGCGGCATGGCAAACCCATGAACCCTTGGCTAGAAAATCAAAAAAATTACAAACTTAACAAAATGACTTAAACAAAATAATAGAGGGATGGAAAGCAAACAAAAATATCAAGAAAATTTCAAAAAACCCTAGTTGAAGCCACTGACAAATAGCAAAATTGGGGACTAACCCATCATAGAAAAAGAGAACCTAAGCCTAATTACAATTTTTTTTCATTGCCAGCAGGTTTAGTGATGTTCGTTTTGCTCATTTCTTAGTGAAGTTCAATTTTACTTAGGAAAAGAAAAGAGAGCTAGGGTTTTAAAGAGAAATACCCGAGGAGCTTCGACACCTCCAGCAATTGATGTCTCGCCCCATGTAGCCATATCCTTAGCACCAACAAGTTTTGAAGTCGCAACCATCACCGCTGCACCAGAGCTCTGAAAATAGAATCTTCAACAATGAAAATGACAAGTCAAAACCCTAGGATTGCAAATTTTATATTTTCTTAATTATTCCTTAGCCGCTACTGACGTCAGTGGCCCAAGCTTCTTGGCCACTCAAGGCAACATCAACCACAGGAAGGAAATTAGAGGTTGCTAGACCTGATAGTGGCCAGACCCACAAATCAAAGTAAAGTAGTTCCTTCCATGAGGGAATAACAAAAACAGCAAATAAACACACTTTGGTGGTTTTGAATCACCAAAATGACCAAAATAACAAAAAAAAATCACATAAAATCACAATCTCAAGCAAGCCTCGTATCCAATTACCTACTCTATCCACTCGATGATTGCAGCGACCTACGCTCAATGTATTTCAGTGAGATGAGTAGGCAACCATAAGACCACTTGGGGCAAAAATAACTCATTTTGGAATTATAATATGTCACCCTTCAAACCTGAATAATATCAATATGGTCGGACTACTCCATGGGTGCGAAGGGGTCATTCTAATTCCTCTATGACATCAAAAACATAAAGTCAAAGTGATACAATCTAAACATAAATAGAATCACTCATATTAACTCCCTAAGAAGGCTATTTATAGCTGGACTGCTCCTCGGGATAGGGATGGATGATTATCATAAGCAATTGGAATCACACTTGGATGTGGGATTGCCCATTAAAAGCAACAAATGCTAGAAAGAAAATAGGTTAGTCATATTGGTCAAGCGACTTATCGCTTCATTCATTTTCATTTCTTCACCAATTCATTGTGTGAAGAGGTAGTTCAAAACTTCAACTTAATCATAATCAAAATCAACAAAATATCACTCGATCATAGCAAAGTCATGTTCATCCTTCGAATCATTGCATACAACAATCACAAATTTCCTTTTTTTGCTAGGAAAGTAAGAAAACATGACATCTTCAATTGTAGCTCTCCTACCGGTCGAAATTGTTGTAGCAGCTGAAGCTACCCGATTGAGTTTGAGGAATGAGTGCAATTTAATATGCAAATTACAATAAGCTAAGTCCTATGAATATTGAGGTAATGATTCAAGGGATGCATGCCATCTTGCATGATTGGGCCATCCAACATTGATCATACCATTGATCACCATACACCCTACAAACAGATAAGTCTATGTTTTTGCTCAGTGTTGTGTTTTCCACACATCACATCACAAAAAGGGGCATCTTTAGACACCTAAATAATTTCATTCTTAGGGGATCTACTTACATAGACACACTCATAATATCATAAGACATAATATTGGACTTTCCAAGCATCAACAATGGTTCTCACCACTCATTTTGGGCCTTTTCAAGCCATCCAAGCTTGGCCACTCAATCCAAGAGCGACCAGATTCTAACTTCTCAAGACTAGAGCAGCTAGACCTTAGTCGTTGTAGACAATAGTGGGCAGATATTAGCCACTGTATATGACAATGGATAAGCCATAAGAAGCAGTTTATCAACAAACAGGCCCAATCTCGAGCGAAAGTGGCAGTTTGCATGCAATAAAGGTGAGCGGGAGTGACTTTGCATTCCTTTTCATGACCAGTTCACATAGCAAAATTGGGTTTGCATTTTATACTTAAGTTAACTAACCTCCAAGCATAAATAAAGGACAAAAGCTTCTCATGCTAATGACCAGTTCACATAGAATACTCAAGTGGGCAGTTAGATTTTAGTTAACTGGCCTTCAAATATAGACAGTGGACAAAAGTTTCTCATGCTAACTTGCACTACGCATGAGAAGTTCATTTCTAGGGCTTGGACATAGACCTAGGGTTTCACACTATAAAAGGTGCAAGACTAAGAGCACCAAGATATCGGAAGATCTTGAATATTTTATCACATTAGGGAGAGAGACATCCTTTTGAGGAGAGCTTTCAAGACTTGGAGAGTTATCTTTGAGATCACGTGTGCGGAAGAGCTTTGACAAATCAAAGATCATAATACCTACTTTCTTCAACATCAGATCATAGTCTTTGACCCATAGCTTTGGGCCAAAGAGGGTAATGTTTACTTTAGCGACCGTTGTCTTGGACAGTGGCCCGCAGGCTTAGCTTAGATAGACATATAATATTTTATGCTATTTTCTTATATCATTAGCATAGATTTATATGATTTCATGGCATTGTTTTATCATATTTTTGTTACATTCTTTGATTACTAACAACCTCATTTGGGGAGGCAATATCGGAAACCTAAAAGTGTGTTGTTGTTTCATTGCTTACAGGGCCACAGGTACATCGGACAAAGATTACAACATACGAGAGCAAAAGGGATCCCTCTAGGAAACAAACCTAGAGAAGGAGGCATCTGTAAGCCCTCATACATTTCCATGTATGAAACCGGGAAGCTTTTATAAGTGCACCACCTCTTCATGAAAGGGGCACTCCTTGCCCACTTGTAATTTATAGTATCAAAATGGGTATCTCTAAGAGGGACCGACATGTAACCGAGCTTCAATATCAATAAAGAGATCTATCTTTTATTATTTCATGTTCTATGTTTTTCCTCTTGTATTTTCATTTCATATTTGGTATTTTAAATAGCATTGCAAGTAGGGTTTTCAAAAAAGGGACTAGTGCACGCGTTCCCGGGCTCGCTACAATGGTAACCCTTTAAAAATATGTATTCTTTTAGTGAAATTGAATACTAAAACTGCTCCCCCTGAGAAGCTGCTCCCTCTAACTAAAATATCTTCCCCTTTAACATCAATGGCAAAGAGCTCTTTGGGGCTAAAAATTAAACATTTAGCATAGCCCTCTCACCACCTTTTCTTGAGATGATTAATTTTGGTATGGGAGTAAGAATACTCCCAATGTTTCTCTAAGATACTCAAAAGTTTCCTTTGGAAGTAGATTAGTAAATATGTCCGCAATCTATTCCTTTGTAGAAACATTTTCCAATTTAACTTGTTGATCCATCACTTGCTTTCTCAAAAAATAATATTTGATTGGAATGTGCTTGGTCCTTGAATGCATTACTGGATTCTTTGAAATTTTTATGGCACTTGTATTATCACATACTATGGAGATGGGATTATCATACTCTAGTTTGAAATATTTTAAAGTTTGCTTCATCCATAATACTTGTGTACAAAAAGAAACTACTGTAATGTACTCTACTTCTATTGTAGATAAGGATATTGATTCTTGTTTCTTACTTAGCCAATAGACTAGATAATTTCCAAGAAATAATGGTCCTCCACTTGTAATTTTTCTATCATCAATATTGTCTGCCCAATCCGTATATGTATATACTATGAGAATGAAATTTTTGCCTTTGGGATACCATAGTCCAAAATTCATAGTTCTGTTTAGATACCTAAGGATTCTCTTTATTGTATTTACATGTATTTCGTTTGGTGTTGCTTGGAATCCTGCCACGAACCTCATTACCTACATTATATCTAGTCTTGTAGCTATGACATATAGTAAACTTCCAATCATGGATCTATACAATTTATGATTTGCCTCACAAGATTCATCATCTTTTCTCAAACTTGCATCCCGTAACCATGGGAGTACTTATAGGTTTGCAATCCTCCAGTCCAAATTTCTTCAATATTTCTTTGATATACTTGGTCTGATAGAAATATACCTTTATCTAACCGTGAAATTTGCAAACCAAGAAAGAAATATAGCTCACCAAGCACTGACATATCAAACTCATTTTGCATGCATTTTGCAAAATTTTGACACATATTATCATCACTACCTCCAAAAATGGTATCATCCTCATAGACCACTACAATTAGAAAGTCATCTCCATCATTTTTTTATGTATAAATTTCTACCGGATATATCTTTCCTGAAACCTTGTTCTTGAATATACTTATCCAACCTTGAGTACTAAGCCCTAGGGGATTACTTTAATACATAGAGAGCCTTATTTAATTTACATACATAGTTTGGCTTATCTGTTAGACTGAAACCATTTGGTTGTTCAATATAGACTTCTTCCTCTAAGTGACCATTTAGAAAAGTTGACTTTACATCCATCTGATATACCTTAAACTTTCTAAAAATTGAGAATACCACAAATATTATTATGGCTTCAAGATGTGCAACATTATAAAATATATCTTCAAAATTAATCCCTTCAACTCATGCATATCCTTTGCATACCAATCTTGCTTTGTTTCTAACAACTTGACCATCTTCATTTATCTTATTTCTATAGATCCATTTGGTGCAAATTACATTATTTCCTTTTGGACGTGGTACAAGTTCCCAAGTCTCACTCTTTTCTATTTGGTATAATTCTTCATCCATTTCTTTGACCCAATATTTATCTTCTCTTGCTTCATTGAAATCATTGGGCTCAATTTTAGACAATAGATAAATATTTGCATGTTAATCTATTCTTAATCTATTCTTATTGTCCTCCTTGTTTGTCTTTCATCTAGATTTCCAATAATTAATTCTCTTGGATGATTCTTTTGCACATATCTAGAAGGTGTTTTTGGTATTATTGGTGTCTCTTCCTCTTTTGTTTCTTCTCCTTCTTCTCTACAACTCTCTCCTTCTTGATATACAATTTCTTGAGATGTTTATCTTGGCTCTATCTCTTCATCAACTCTTACATTTACACTTTCTATAATTGTATGTGATCTTTTATTATCAAATTTTTAGGATTTGCCTTTTGTAAAATATCCAAGGAAGATACATGTTGGGCACTGAATTGCACCAAGTTTTCACTCGATACTGTGGTTTTCTATATTCCTAGTTTCTATTCAAGCTTGAACTCAATAGCTACAACTCAACACTCAACATTAGATGGACCAAAATAGGGGTTCTCGATCCAACCTCTAGAGTAGGTTGGTTCCTTGTCAACTTAGAAGGATGTTGACACAATTATGCTCACTTAGGGTTTGAAGGTTAAGGTAAGAAAATATTAGGGTTAAAGAAATGTGAACAATGATAGACAGATAGGCTAACAACATTGCACCACAATAAAAATCTCCCAAAAACCAAACCAAATATACATAACTCAGACTAAAATTATCTCAAATTAGATTATTCCTCATTCATTAATGCACAACAGAGAAATATTGCAGCGAGTAATTTCAATATCTAGATAATGATAATCCAAATAACAGAATTCACCAATACCTATATTTCATAGAAATGCACTCTCTAACAATACAAAACAAACTTAGAAGCATATTTCAATTACTTTAACAACTAGTAATCCATTAATTAGGTATAAACTAACCATTTAAGCATTCACAAAAATACAGCTAAAGAATTTGAACCTCTGATATCAAGCATGAGAACATATATTTGAGGTGAATATCAATGTAATGCTCTTTCCATTAGCTTTTAGGAATATTTAAAGTAGCACAAGGAAACACACTAGAGCTAACCCTTAAAAATGAGGGTTCGACCTCTATTTATAGTTTTTGCATAAATTAAAATTACAAGGAACATTACAAATATTTCATTTTAATAGCACAATAGAGAGATCTAGCTGGCATTTGCTTACTAGTTCATCCTCTAGGAAATCCATTGAAAATGGTCTGCCATGGCAGCTCGAGGCCTCTACAACTTGTTGGTCACTCGAAAAAACTGGAGTTTAGGCCGTTGGAAATCATGCATTACCATCAATCTTTCTTGGAGGTTTTTTCCATCGTCGATATGTAACCACCTCTGGTTCGATCTTCTAAAAAATCCTCGATGCTTCATCTTCATTTTCCAACTGACTGTTCCAATCCTAGTGAAGAAATATTCTTAAATACCAAATATTTGTCAACACAACCTCCACCGTTGATCTTCCTCATTGTATGGTTCAGATTCAATCTGGTAATGCTTATTAAAATGGCGGGGAGAACACAATGCCATTCCACTTTAAAATATTGGTGACATCATCCTTTTGTATCAAAAACTATGGAATCACCAATCTGAACCCCTAAAAGCTGAGCAAGATCAAATCTACTCTTTGTTATTTAGAATACTTTATATTCTGCAGGGTATCCTTCAATCCACACTTTTTATCGCTGACATCAACTCTTCCTTATAACTTTTTTGGATATCATTCCATGCAGAACAAGTGCATTAACATGCGATTGTCAATTCGGGCCTGCCATGGTGTGAAGTAACTATTTCTCTATTCTGAACAACCTTCAAAATAAAAAAATTTGCTTTTTCACCATTCCAAAAAGGAGAATTCAAAGTCATATTTGGTCACGAATCTGCATCCACCTTGGTCATAGCTTTCTGCTTTGTCACCATTCTGGAAATGAGAATTTAAAGTTGTCTTTGGTCACGAATTCATATCCACCTTGGCCATAGCTTTCCGCTTTATCACTTTTCCAGATGCAAATACTCTATGGATTTTCCAGAATCAGGCCTTCTAAAACTTAGTCATTGTTAAGCTGCAAATCCGCACTTTTTTATTGCCGATGTCATCTCTTCTCAAAAATTTTGTAGATTTGAGATACATCGCCAGTCTGAAGCTAGAGATAAATCTCTCGAAATCATTTCATTCATAAAAAATAACTAAGTGTTGGGAGGGCTCACATATTCTATTGTGGATTCGCTTTGAAACACACTAAAAAGGGTGTAGAATGAAGATTTTTTCACTTAGAAAAAAATTGCAAAAATTTTACTAAGTATATGGCCATTTTGGTCCTACATTCTGGTGCCTCCTGGGTGGATTTTATTGCAAAGCCAATCAAACTCAAAGTCTTATCCATTGGGCTTTAGGAGTCAAAAATACTCATTTTCAAAAATATATATATACTTTACAGAATAACGTCCATACAAACACTACTCTCTGATAATTTCATCAGTATGCTGAGAGAGTAGAGGTTCATATCGAAGTGATGCCAATAATATAAAAAAATTATCCTTTCTTACAGAGAATGCATCTGAAATACAAATATTGTCACTGTATTCAACAAAAAGACATAGCTCTACCCATTTTATAAAGCCTTATTTCAAAAATGCCTCTATAGGCTTCATGCCTTTATTGTTTACTTCTGATAATTGTTAGAGTAAAAAAAAACAAATACAAAACTTATGTATATGTACAAAACAAAAATGAACTAAGTGTGAGCCCCTCATGGGCTTGTAACTGATCCATCCAATTATTTTTCTTCATGGACCTCTTCCTCAGCCTCCTCATCATCATATTCTTATTATTATTATTCTAGAACAGGTATTTTTAGACTTTTTCCTCTAGAAGTATCACCAAAAAATTGTATCATTAATTCCAAATATTGTAGAGCCTTTTTCCAATATGCTTCAGAGAGATTTGATATTTCTTTGAGCTACTTATAAACATACTTTAGCTCACCAATATCTCCATAGTTAGAAGCATCCTCTCTATTCACCAGATCTTCCATGATATCTCTCGATCAGGTAAAACCGATAATCATTTGGACAACTTGTTCTTTGGGTAGTGGCTCTTCCAGAGAATCTATCCAAGATTCATCCTACAAATTCTCATTGATGATTTTCTAGATTTATTCCATGGATAACAAGTTGTGGTCCTCCATCCATAGGCCTTTAAAGCCAACTTGAATCATTTTCTTATTCAATTCAACAACATCCTTAATCATACCCTCAATCCTATCGAATAATAGCTAGGCTCTTTGAAGTGCCTATGATTTTTAACCACTATCATGGTAGTAACACTAGAAAAATTCCATTCTTTATTAGGTATAAGTTTAGCAGACTCACTGAGTATACTACCAACCAACCTGTACATTTATTCTATTGTAATCACCATAGGTTGCAACTCCCCAATTATCTAATCTAGCCCTTTCTGAATATTGGAGAGTAGATGACTGGCATCATCAAGATAGTCAATAATAAGTTGAAGCCCTAAACATTTCTGCTATACCTCAGAAAGCAATTCTTTTCTAACCTTTTTCAAATCACTTTTAGAAAGGCCTAAAGATTTAGCTTTTTCTATCTAAAGTTGATTCTTTAAATTCTGAATTTCTTTTGCCTGATCTTCATTCAACTTATTTTTCTCTTCTAATTGGTCCTTTAGTTTACTAGCCTCTTGAAACTTCTCCTACCAAGCCTTAGTGTCTTTTCTCAAGGCCTTTTCTATTTCTTTTTTATTATTGAGACTTTCTTAATATTTTCAACCTTATTCTCCAACTTGTCCACCTTATCTCTTACCAAATAATTTTTCACATAGAAGGTATCCAAGTGAGCCTTATCTATGATCAACTCATCTTCCTCAGGCAGCTTGTCAATATCTTATGTGACCTCCTCCACTCGGTAATATTTAATAGTCATCTCAGTATCAGGTTTGCTTACTAGTGGAGTCATAGATCTTGATATTCTATGTCAATCAATAGGATCAACATACACACTTCTTCTTTTGACTACCATCCTACTGGAAGGCCTAGCAAGCCTTTCTTCCCAATAATCATTTATATTTTGAGTGGTTTCTTGCTCCTTTGGTACAGTAACAGGTCCTAAAATACCAACAACCATGGGAGATGATGATACTAGAAATGAAAGGTTGGAATGAATTGTTGCTGATGGGGGTGAAGATATAGTTACAACACCCTTTGTAACAATAGTGTATTCTATAACTACTACTTTTGTTGTTACTGGTAGACTCATAGAAATTGATGCAAGACTAACAATTAGATGGGTGGATATACTTGGAATGCAGTGTCTCATTGATGGTGCTAATGAAAAATATGGGAGTGAAATGGTGGTAAATGGGGGAGTAGGAACCTCAGATGCTGGAGATGGGATTTGAGATGGCTGTGAGGAAACATGAATAACTTGTACTTTAATGGCTACTGGTGACTCATGAGGTGGTCTGTTAGAGGGAGGAGGTGCACTTGTTATGTTTTATTGATTAGAAAGGGAGGGAGATTTATTTTGGGAATCAGGAGGATGAAGAGGAGAAGAGGAATTAGAATCCATACCTTCACCTACTAATTTAGGGTTCTTTTGTTCTACCTCTATATCTTGTTGCTGCTCTTGATCAATCAATTTTCCTACAACAGAATCAACTAGTTCTTCAGCATTTTCCTTCATATCCAATTTTTGTTTCTTTGAAATTTCTTTTTCCTCTCTTTTTGGAATCCTCTTAGTCTTTATATGAATAGATTGACAAGTAGCCATCGCATTCTTAGAATCATGTGCCAACTCATCTTCTTGTACTACTCCAGAGAGTAATTTTTGCTCAGAAACAAGTTGCAATTCAACTAATATTGCAGGGGTAAAAGAAAGGGATCTATACTTAAATATTTCATATTTTTCTTTCTAGTTTATATCTGTATCTTGAGGTCGTGCTCCCAAAGCCAAACATTTATACCTAGATTTTGATTCGATAACTAGAGTATTGATAGCATTTTCCTTAGAATATTGCATCTTGCTCATCAGCTTAGCTCCCTTAGGAAATGTTTCCACCTGCTCAGTAGTAGGATGAAAGGTCTTCAGTACTTCAGCCATTGTCAAGGGAGTTCCTAGTTCTTCTAGATGAGCCTCATGATATATAGGTGGAGGGAGATATTCAAAACCATATTGAGGCTTCTCAACAGTTAATACTATGTTTTTGACATCCTTTTGTCTTCAGGTTCCAATGATTTTATTATATCTTCTTGAAAACTCCTTATCAATCTTCATTCAAAATTTAGACTTATGCTTTCTAATTTCAATCCTCATTCTCCACCAATTTGTTATTTTGGCTGCATTCCATGGTCCTTTTTCCTCTTCTACAATTTCATCTTCAGACAGAGGATCATTCTTTATTGTAGACTTGGCCTTTGCGGAGGGTCCTTTTTCTTTATAGACTTAGCCTTAGGTGGAGGATCTTTTTTCTTTGTTGTTTTAGCCTCAAATTTTTCAATCGTAGTCTATAGTCTGATGACTTGGCTTATGTTTAGGGTCAAAATCAACAATCTACTCATAAAAATCCAACCATGGGAGTAACTGACCCATATTTGAGACATTCCACTCTAAAAGAGTGGTCTCATAATTATTCTTGCCTTCTTAAAAATTATCCCTCGACCTCTTTTCAAACTTATAGGCCTTATCTCCATTGAGGGTTTTATTTGTGGCAGTAAAAATTCCATTAGTATCATAGTTCCATATTTGGAGAATATAAAATAAACCTAACCTGTCGAGGTATTGGTCGATTTGCTGGCTTTGTTTGTTCTTGGTGATGGTGATGTCATCCAAAGTGTGGTGGCTAAGTAAAGACTTCCTCTTCCTTCCATAGCCATAGTATGCATCAATGTACTCTACCTACCTCATATATTCTAGGGAAAAAAGCCTCTTTGTGATGAAATGGGATAAGAGGAAATGTTTACCCATGAAACCATACAATCTGATTATAGTACCCTCAGTCAATAAATACTAGTCTCCCTCTTTTGCACTCTTTGTTCTTAGAATATACTTAGTTAAGGGTGGTAACGTAGGGAACTTACCATACATTATTTTTAAAGCAGGTCCCAAAAATTCTAATTGAATCTATAACAAGACTCACTGCTCCTCAAATGGCTTGTCCAATAATAAACCGGTAAGGGTTATCCATATTTGGTTTTATCCCTAACCGAAATCCATGACATTCTATATTTGGTGGCGGTATAGAACATCCACACTAAAATTGAGCAATACCTAAAACTAGGAGCATTGACGCCCCTTTTCATGCTTACTAGTTGTTCATGTATTCTTTGAGCGAGAAAGCTAGCAAATCAAAATAAACCACTCTAGTCCTCTTATTTCCCACATCCTTATCATACATTCTCTCATTAGAAATACAATATGTAGTGGTAATTTTCTAGCCATATACCATTCTATCATAATCTAAACCCTCCATGCAAGCCAACATAGAAAATAGGATGGGGTTTGCAAATTTATCAATAGAGATAGGGACCTCGGGTAATTTTTCCTGGGGCTTAATATTAAGTTGTTTATAAACCCAATTTTTAAATGACTCACCATCATTAGCTCACTTCGTTGTTGTGTAAAACCCAGTCTACTCAATGACCCTAAATGGCTTTGGTATTACTGGGGGGTCAGACCCTAGGGTAAAGATTTTATGACAAAAGGAAGTGATTACATTGAAAAGCATTTTTCCCTCATAGGTTTTAACTGCTTTAGCTAATGGGTCATAAAATTTCACTATGGTAGCTATCAACTCAGGGTAGGAATGAACAGAATCACAAATATAGAAAGAGATATAAGAAAGGACAACACATCTACCTTCCATAGCCAAAGGAGCTCTCACCTTGTATCTATCGTTTACATTCCTCCTCAGCCTGGTTATTTCTATGAGGGCCATTTTTGTATCCACCACAACTTTAACCTTGTCAATATATGGTGCCACCTCCTTATTCTCCAGAGTTTCAAACTCCTAAAAATCCTCTGAAGACTCAATGGGCAGATTTTTAGAGGCCATTTTTTATAGTAGCAAGACTTTGTTCTCCCTACGGGTTACGGTTGAAGAACACAAGATTATACTGAGAGGGGGGGTGAACAGTATAAGACCTCTTTTTACTTTTTCCTTTATACTTAAAAATAGTAAAGCAATATACCCAAAGCAATATCAAAACAATGCACAAAATCATCCACAAAGTGACACCAATTTTAACGTGGTTCACCTAGAATGGTTGGGCTACGTCCAAAAAACTTTTAATCTAAAAGTTATCTCAAATTTCTTAGGGAATCCTTCCCAATTACAATGTTTATGAGCCTCGGCCCAAAGGAGATACCTTCCCCCAATCAAAATTTATGAGCCTCTGCTCAAAGGAGATATCTTCCCCCAATCTGAATTTATGAGCCTCTGCTCAAAGGAGATACCTTCCCCCAATCTAAATTTATGAGCCTCTGCTCAAAGGAGATACCTTCCCCCAATATGAATTTATAAGCCTCTACTCAAAGGAGATACCTTCCCCTCTACTCTGGAAATGATCCCTCAGAATATCAACTGCCTCTACCTCTTGCCAGCACGTGGAACTCCTTTCCATCGAAGACCTCTCGTCCTCAATGCTTAGCCTAAGAGACCTCTACCTTCTATGATCACGTCCATAGCAGCTCAGCAACCTGTACCAAACACAGTCAGTTAGTCTAGGACAAGTCTTCCTTTGTTTGTTAGATCTGTCCAACACTTGAACAAATCAATCCTCTACATACAAGCCTTCTCAAAGACTTGCCAAATCTGTCCTCAAGTTCTTCTCAAAGAACCAATGCTCCTCTATCCTCATGTTCTCTGATAGAACTATCAAACTCAGCTCACAAGTCCTTTGCTAGGACCTGTCCAAATCTGCTCACAAGTCCCCACCGAAACCTGTCAAAAATTTCTCACAAGTCCCCACAAGAACCTATCCAAAACTTGCTCACAAGTCCCCACCGCAACCTGTCCAAAACCTCAGCAAGCTCACCAAGAAAAACTTTCTTAGTAGGAAATCACAAGGTGAATTGTTAGAGACCCAATGTGATTTTCCAAACTCATAGAAGCATAAAGAGAATTATTAGAGACTCAATATGTTCTATACTCAAATCCCAATCTCAAAACTCAACTCAAATCAACTCAGCTCAATCTCAATCTCAAATCTAAAAACTCAACTCAATATCTAAAATGGATAGGATAGAATGCTTTCTTTCAAGAACATGAAACCCCAACAATTGCCAACTATGCAAAGAACCACATAACAATGATACTCATGTTCTTTTCACCATCAATAAGGGCTTCAACAATAATGCTCATCAAACAAGGTTCAATCAACACCATTCAGCTCAAAACACAACCTTGAAGCATTTCACAATCAACATCAGAAAAAGGAAACAAGTAGAACTCATTTTCTCTCCAATATTTTTTGAACAAAAAGCATCCACCAACTCAACTCATAATAGCATAAAACAACTTTTCAATTCATCAACAAAGGAGTAAGCCCAACACTTTAATCAAGTAAAGAATAGCTTGATTATAACCAACTTAATGAAAGCAAATGTCAATCTCAAAGCTGCCCACTTAAGGTTTCATACTTTCACACAAGAAGCAATTAACCTTAACACATCATGCTTTCATTTCCATAATCAACAAAAAGCACTCTCAACATTACAAGAAAAATTTATCCATTATACACCTTATTTCTCCCTTATTGTCTCATCAAAAATAAACTTTATCTCTTATAAGAATGCAAAAAGATATTTCAACAACACTTTCAAAATAATCTTTTATCAAAATAACAACAAGCTTTAAAACTCCTTATAACTCCTAAGCTATTTTTATTTTAACAAAATTCCTCCATCCGCAACATACACTTAGCAAAAGATTAATTTCGAAAATAACTAAGCCAACATCAAAAATTGCTTTGGAGAAATTTGTGCCCGAAATATAACACCACCCGCTACGTCCACGACGAAAAACCCTTCTGCATGATTCGAACGTGGAACCTCCCGTTCGGGTAGCGCACCAACAGCCTAGCCGCTATCGGTGCACCAAAGGCACCCGGTGAGGTTAAAACCTCATGTTGTTACACTTGTCCCTTCTGTGTTAGGAAAAATAAAACACAGTCCTCCCTTCATTCGGATGTGAACTCGTAGATGACAAGCTATACGGTGGATTCGATAAACGGTGAGAAAAACGAACGAATAACAGATTATGAAAAATAGTTAAGACACAAAAACAATCAGCGAGTTACGAAAACCGACGAAGACACACAATAGATCAACGGATTACGAAAAATGGGCAAAGACATAGAAGCGATCAGTGAGCAACTCTTCGAAAATCAGATGGGGTGAATCTTTGTTTTCACCAAGGGGTATTAATATGAATCCTTGCCATGAGCTCTTTGACGTCGACGGGGAGTTTACCATGTCGGCGGAGGGCTAGCGTCCATCGAGTTTAAAACATAGCGCCCACAAACTTTAAAGCATAGTGCCCACCTAGACAATTTCTCCATGGATTAGGAGAACCCATTGCAAACCATAAATTAATATTTATTTAAAAATAATTAAAGGGAACCTTAATAAGGTTTTTAATTATTTAAATAAATATTTCCTCCTGGACCCAATTGCATTAAATTAATGCATCCACCTGAAATCTTTAAACCTGCCAACTTGGGGTTAACAAAAGACCTTTGAAACTGTCATGCCGAACCTTCATCAAAACAAGTTATTTGACATCAAGCCAAATTCCTTCAAGAGCTTATTGACATTAATGACAACTTATACACTTGAGCAAGGGCAATGTACCCAAAGTACCCAAAATTGCCAACAATCTCCCCCTTTGTCATTGATGGCAAACCTTTACTGAAAACACTTCTCAAGAGCCAAAACTAAAACCAACTGTGCTAACAAGCCGACCAATCGTGCCCACAACTGAGAATCTTCCTTTGAAGTTTTGCTCCCCCTGACTTGAAGCTTTCCTCCTCACTTTGAAGCTCTCCTCCTTACTCATATCTCTCCCCCTTTGTCATCAATGGCAAAGGGCCACCTTTGGGGCTCGGGACTAAGAATGAGCTTCTTAGCTTAGTCCCTCCCCCACCTCCTGATGAGGTGATTAATTCTGGGGTGGGAGTAAAACTCCCATTAGGCACTGATCATCATCAACGTCTATAATTTCCTTGTCGGGCCTTCTCTTGAACTCTTTGTCCATATTCTTGTTCTTGTCACTATTCTTGTTCTTGTTCTCATCCTTGTTCTTATCCATGCCTTGATCCTTGGAACTGATCATGCCACTGTTCCTATTCTTGTATTCTAGAATTTTAGCTCTACACTGTCTAATTATGTGACCTTCATTGTTGCACTTGAAACACTTGACGATGTTGTTTCTCTGAGGTAAACCTGATCTTTGAATCCACCTGTTCTGACCAAACCTGTTCTGGCCAAACTTGTTCTGACCAAACCTGTTCTGACCAAACCTATTTTGACCAAACCTGTTTTGGCCAAACCTGTTCTGACCAACCCTGTTCTGACCAAACTTGTTCTGACCAAACCTGTTCCTGTTATTTACCTTGCAATAGACTGCCTTGTGCCCAAACTGTTGACAAGAGTAGAAATACCCTTGAAAGAAACTAGAACTTATAAAATTGTCATTTACCTTCTTCACTTGATCCATGCAATGTGAAGCCATGTGACCAAACCTGTGACAAGCAAAACATTTTCCTTAAAACTTTCCTTTATTTGACATCTTAGGTTCTGAAAAATTCTTCTTCTCATTTTGAATTATGTTTTCTGTTTCTGTGCATCTATCATTCAAGGACTTATGATCTGAAATACTTTCCTCATAAGAACTCTCTTCCTTTTGGAGTCTCTTACTAGACTCTCCAACTTGTTCCTTGTGTGGCTTAACAAAACCAAGGCCTATTTTATCTGTTGTCTTTCTTTGAATTTTAATGAGTGATTTAACCCTTTTGGAGCTATCTTGAAACATGTAAAGCTTATCCTTGTACTCTTTAGTTTCCTCTTTCAAAGAAGCCATTTTCTGTTCTAACTCACTATACACAAGAACCTTAGACTCTAACTCATCCTTGAGTTCTTGTGTCTTAGCTATAGAGAAATCAAGATTTTCTATAAGATCATCTCTCTCCATACAACATTCATCTAACTTATTCTTGAGTCTAGCATTCTTCTTTCTTTCCTTTTTCAAAGCACTAAGAGCATTAATAAGTTCACTTTCAAGATCCTTTATTTGTTTGCTTTATGAATCATCAAAGCCTTTTTTAGATTGCTTATCACTAGAGGTGCTACCTTTTTCAAAAACCATACATGTATCTTCCTTATAGTTTTCTGAAGCATCCTCATACATACTAGAAACCAAATCATTATTTGTGCAATCATCCTCAAGGTGACCAAAATTCCACATCTAAGACATTTCATGATAATGAATCTATGTTTCGGTTCTTCCTCTTTTTCTGATATGAACAACATCTCATTTTCATTATCACTTGAAGAACTCTCACTATCACTACTAGAACACTTACTTGTTTTGTCTAGGTAGAGACTCTTCTTGTTCTTGTGAGAATACCTCTTTCCTTGATTGTTGTGCTCATCTTTGTTCTTCTTGTGATGCTTGTGCTTTTCAGAATTCTTGCTCTTAGAATCCTATTTATCTTCATCACTTTCACTCTTGTGAGACAAATCCAAACTTTCCTTCCACTAATTGAAACATCTTATATTTTTCATACTTTTGTGTTTTCTAGAGAACTTGCCTTTCTTGTTTGTAAAATGCCTCTTCATCACTAGAAGACTCATCACTATCTTGAAGTTGTTTACCCTTGGACTTGCCTTGGTGGCCTTGAAAGGTCCTCTTTCTTGTAAATCAACCTTCACTTGAGTTCTCGAGTTCTCAACTCATCTCAATGCTGCAAGTATACTATGGAGCTCATCCTTTTTTAAATTATCCAAATATTTAGCTTTCTCAATAGCAGAAATATTTTAACTAAATCTATTAGGAAGAGATATTAAAATATTATCACAAACATCATTTTCAGTAAGCTCAAGACCTAGGTCTTTCATGGAGTTAATCCAACCTCATCCATACGAAGCATGTAGTCACTAATCTTTTCATCATCATTCATATTGAGTTGTTCAAAAATACCTTTGAAGTGTCTCAACTTGGCCTTTTTGACATTTGTATCACCCCATTAACGCGACACCTTCAACTGTTTCCACATTTCACTAGCTGTCTTGCGGTGAATCACTTTGGTGAGATCTGCTTTCTGTAAGCCTTTCAAGATTGCATTCATTGCTTTTGAATTGCTGTGATGTAGGAGCCTTTCTTCTTTAGTATTAGGACCATGTACAGGAATAGTGTACTCATCTTCAATCACTTCCCATACCTCATTACCAAGTTCCATTAGATGAACCTTCATCCTTACACTCCAAAGACCAAAATCTGACCCATCAATAATAGATGCTGCATTGCCACTTGAATGATCCATTCATTGTGTTCTTTACTAGCTTTTCCTTCAAGCTGTTAAACTTTTCGAAGGCACATTCTCTGATACCAATTGAAGAACACAAGCTTATACTAAGAGGGGGGGTGAATAGTATAATACCTCTTTTTACTTTTTCTTTTATACTTCAAAATAGTAAAGCAATATACCCAAAGCAATATCAAAACAATGCACAAAATCATCCACAAAGTGACACCAATTTTAACAAGGTTCACCCAGAATGATTGGGCTACGTCCACAAAACTCAAGGCTCATAGGAGATACCCTACCCTCTGCTTTGAAAATGATCCCTCAGAAGATCAACTGCCTCTACCTCTTTCTAGCACATGGAACTCCTTTCCATCGAAGACCTCCTATCCTCAATGCTTAGCCTAAGAGACCTCTGCCTTCTATGATCATGTCCACAACAGCTCAGCAACCTGTACCAAACACAATCGGTCGGTCTAGTACAAGTCTTCCTTTGTCCCTCGGATCTATCCAACACTTGAACAAATCAATCCTCTACATACAAGCCTTCTCAAAGACTTGCCAAATCTATCCTCGGGTTATTCTCAAAGAACCGAGTGCTCCTCTCGTCCTCAAGTTCTCTGATAGAACTATCAAACTCAGCTCACAAGTCCTCCCGCTAGGACCTATCCAAATCTACTCACAAGTCCCCATCGAAACCTGTCAAAAACTGCTCACAAGTCCCCACAAGAACCTGTCCAAAACCTGCTCACAAGTCCCCACCGCAACCTGTCCAAAACCTCAGCAAGCTCACCAAGAAAAACTTTCTTAGTAGAAAATCACAAGGTGAATTTTTAGAGACCCAATGTGATTTTTCAAACTCATAGAAGCATAAATAGAATTTTTAGAGACTCAATATGTTCTATACTCAAATCCCAATCTCAAAACTCAAATCAAATCAACTCAGCTCAATATCAATCTCAAATCTGAAAACTCACAACTCAATATCTGAAATGGATAGGATAGAATGCTTTCTTTCAAGAACATGAAATCCCAACAATTGCCAACTATGCAAAGAACCACATAACAATGATACTCATGTTCTTTTCACCATCAATAAGGGCTTCAACAATAATGCTCATCAAACAAGGTTCAATCAACACCATTCAGCTCAAAACACAACCTTGAAGCATTTCACAATCAACATCGAGAAAAGGAAACAAGTAGAACTCCTTTTCTCTCCAATATTGTTTGAACAAAAAGAATCCACCAACTCAACTCACAATAGCATAAAACAACTTTTCAATTCATCAACAAAGGAGTAAGCCCAACACTTTAATCAAATAAAGAATAGCTTGATTATAACCAACTTAATGAAAGCAAATGTCAATCTCAAAGCTGCCCACTTAAGGTTTCATACTTTCACACAAGAAGCAATTAACCTTAACACATCATGCTTTCATTTCCATAATAAAAAAAAAGCACTCTCAACATTACAAGAAAAATTTATCCATTATACACCTTATTTCTCCCTTATTGTCTCATCAAAAATAAACTTTATCTCTCATAAGAATGCAAAAAGATATTTCAACAACACTTTCAAAATAATCTTTTATCAAAATAACAACAAGCTTTAAAACTCCTTATAACTCCTAAGCTATTTTTCTTTTAACAAACTTCCTCCATCCGCAACATACACTTAGCAAAAGATTAATTTTGAAAATACCTTAGCCAACATCAAAAATTGCTTTGGAGAAATTTGCACCCGAAATCTAACACCACCCGCTGCGTCCATGACGAAAAACCCTTATGTGTGATTCGAACGCGGAACCTCCCATTTTGGTAGCACGCCAATAGCCTAGCCGCTATCGGTGCACCAAAGGCACCTGATGAGGTTAAAACCTCACGCTGTTACACTTGTCCCTTCTGTGTTAGGAAAAATAAAACACAGTCCTCCCTTCCTTCTAACGTGAACTCGTAGAGGACAAGCTATACGACAGATTCGATAAATGGCGAGACAAACAAACGAATAGCGGATTACGAAAAACGGCGAAGACACATAAATGATCAGCGAGTTACGAAATCGCCGAAGACACACAATAGATCAGTGAATTACAAAAAATGGGTGAAGACACAGAACCGATCAGCGAGCAACTCTTCAAAAATCGGATGGGGTGAATCTTTGTTTTCACTGAGGGGTATTAATATGAATCCTTACCATGAGCTCTTTGATGTCGGTGGGGAGTTTACCATGTCGACGGAGGTCTTGGGCTAGTGTCCATCGATTTTAAAACATAGCGCCCACAAACTTTAAAGCATAGCGCCCACCTAGACAATTTCTCCATGGATTAGGAGAAACCATTGCAAACCATAAATTAATATTTATTTAAAAATAATTAAAAGGAACCTTAACAAGGTTTTTAATTATTTAAATAAATATTTCCTCCTGGACCCAATTGCATTAAATTAATGCATCCACCTGAAATATTTAAACCAGCCAACTTGGGGTTAACAAAAGACCTTTGAAACGCCATGTACCGAACCTTCATCAAAACACGTTATTTGACATCAAGCCAAATTCCTTCAAGAGCTTCTTGACATCAATGACAACTTATACACTTGAGCAAGGGCAATGTACC